>WIPJ01067812.1:283889-296291 GCA_018155075.1 Cassiopea andromeda
CTAATGAATGGTAGAGCAAGAAAGTAAATATAGGCGTGTATTTGTTATGAGTAAAAGCTTCCTAGCGAAACCTTCCGAAAGTAGAGTATATAAGAGGTATAGAGATGTAGATAAAAAAGAAGAGAGTGAGGTTCGATGGCAGGGACTCTAAGTCACCTCGCCGAACCAAGTAACGCGTTACGAAAGAAAGAACATTTGGCAGATTGTTGGATTTACCTCTGTGTTGATTCTCATTTTCACATATAAGCTTGGCGTAGACGTTATACCGTTTTACACTCCAACTATTTAGTTACTGATTTGATGAACGCCAAACATCGAGCTTCAACGCTTTGAGACCATAGGCGTAGACTTGTATTTTCACCAGGGGGGGGGGCTCAAAAAAATAACTGCAGTAGTCAAAGGATAGTAAGAGCTGAGGGTATTAAAGTGATGTTCTTGGTCATTTTTCTTTATTGATTTTTTCTATTTGAACATGGTAGAAGAAACAAGCAAGAAAAACTAAAATGATTTTGATACCTGTTACTTATTATTCATAAACTTTTAGTGTTCATTTAGATAATCGCTTCTATGAAGGCACAAAAATTTACTCTTTTTCACAGCATTTCTTGATATGAAGTTATCGACAAGTTCATCAATTGACAGTTTCATGACCTCTTCTTTGTGTATGTTCATTATTGCCACAGCATTTAATCGTTTTTGAGACATTCGTGTTAGTGACAAGAACCTTAAGAGTTAGTTATAAAATGAACTTCCAAGGTAGGGAAAACAGAACCAAATCTTTGGCGGCAAGATGGGACCACTGCCCCCACCCCAATTCTCTTCTCTGTCACCTATGTGTTGAGCATAATTTTCTGTTTCTATTTAAACTTGTTGAAAGTATGTTCCTTAATGCTTTCATTTCGCTATCACAAGTCAAAATCATACTTGATTACGCGAAGCCTCACTTATTAACTGATTCTCTCCCTGTACCGTCAGGTACACAACGTAGAGAGAAGAGCTCACCACCCAGTCCAGTCTCTCCCTTTTTCATCCAGTTCAACCCCAGAGATGTTACCAGTTTGCATGTTTCACTGTACTGTCCTTCTAAGGGCCATTCTAGGTCGTCCTCGTTTCCTCTTCCCCGTTGATATCCATTCCCATGCTTGTGGTGGTATTCTCTTCTCATTCATTCTGGGAGGATGTCCTAGGTATCGCTATCTTCTTCTAATTAATTTTATCAGATCTTCATCATCAGCCCTTCCAGGACTGCCTCGTTTGAAATATAGTTGTTCCAACGATTGTTCAATACACGTTTTTTTTATAAGAAATTCATTATTTTGCCTGAGCCTCAATTTTCTTAACTTTTCCCGAAATTGAGCCTGAGATTTTCTTCAATTTGTCTTAACTTTTACTGAAATAAACTGGCTAGAGTGGGTTACACTACCATTAATAATATTGTACACATGAATTTGAATTTCATCTTTAACATTTTGAATGCAATAACGACGCAATACCGACGTTTTTGCCTATAAAAACAAGTAATTTTGGAAATTGAGTCTCGTGATTTTCTTACGATTTTCTTAAGATTTTGACGATTTGAGCCTCATTTTCTTATAAACCTTTTTCTTATAACAAAACGTGTGTACTCATTTTAGGCATTCTGGTGGAATGCAGCAAGCTTTTTCTCTGTTCCTGCAGCCAGATACCAACATTCAGCCCCATATAAGAGCACTCAGAGTACATGGGAACGGTAGAGCTTAAGTTCTGTCTTTTGACTGATGGACTTCTTCTTCCATATTGCGCCTAGCTTAGTCATTAGTTATATCAACCAGAAGAAGAACAGTCATTCATAATTTTGGGTACCGGGGCAGGTTACAATTGAGGGTACTGTAAGTCCTCTAATTAGCCCCCCTCAAATGAACGCTCCCCTCGAATAAGCCTCCACTATTGAGCTGCAAATTGTTAATAGCGCTTCTCGAATAAACCCCCCCCCCACCAAAAAATGTGATTGTACTTATTTGACAATCTGTTATTGCCTTATAGAGCTAGGAAAGACCAAGCTGCTATTACTAAAGGGAAATTTCCCTGTCCTTTAAAGCAGGGTTGTCCAACCTTTTTCTCGGAGGGCCATTTTCATATTTAGATTATTGACAGAGGGCCACTTATATAATACATATCATTAAGATGGAAATTTTTATAGAATATGAGCCGAAATAATTGCGATGTACTTTTGTAATTGCATCGAAATTTTTACCTGCATGTAATTTTTTAACAGCTTTAATCTCAACACGGGCCAAACCAGACAACATGGCGGGCCACGCGTTGGACAACCCTGCTTTAAAGCACCAAAGATAAAGCACATGCTATTGCCTGTATGTGTAGCATCGAAGAAATAGTTTACTAGTAGAAATATTCCAATTGGAGCATGAACAACTACCAAAAAAAGTTTTTAAGCCCCACTACGAATAAGCCCCCATTCAAAAATCCAAAAAATAAGTAGCCCCCAGGGAGCTAATTCGAGTATTTACGGTATGGAACTTTCTCGATATTTTTTTTGCAATGTGGTATGAAATCTCGTACTTATTTCTGAATAGGGTATTGTGAATCTTTATTCAGAGAGTTGAGTTTTTCCAGAAAAACACACCAGATATAGCTTTCACAAACTTTATCTTTATCTTTAAACAATTCGTGTACAAGGTCTTTTTCAAGTACCAAGTACGCAACAGCAAACTAAGACTCAAGGCTCAAGACTAACTAACTAAGAACTAAGGGGTAACTTATATCTAGAAAATGACTAATAACTATCAACGTAAAACTATGAGGACTTCAAACATGTTAATCTGAAAATCACTATGCTTTTCCTGGGTGTGAAGTGTGAGAAGTGAATCATAATGGGTATAGAAGAAATGCGGCAACTAAACATAGTGGACTTCTATGACTAAAATGTGACTAACCTGGGAAAAGTGATTATGAATGAAAAGAAGGAAAAATCAGAACGAGGCTGTGGCGTACGAAGCGATAGAAATTATACCCGTATTACAGTATGAACACATTTCGGAAAAAATGGAAGGGGGTACAAAACTTTTGAACAGTTTCTAAATTCCAACCCGCCTATGGCACCCTTGTAAATGACTGCCTTCCAACTCGAAGAAGCCAAAGTTTTCAGTCTTGATGAAGCATGAGCTTTGCATTATTCTTAAACTTCAGCGATTATGCGCCTCAATATCAGACGCCAAAATTCTGACGTTTCTAGATTACAGAACATAGGGATACAATAGAGCTTTGAACTCGAAAATTCCCGCCACTTCAAAAAATGGCGGCTACGCGTGAGTGTAGAACATGGCTACTTGAGAGATACGCAAGGTTTGTTCCATCTGAAATGAAAGGCCAAGGCGAATGGAAGGTATTTTCGTGGTGTAAATTGTCAAGTGCTTCTAGACTAGAAGATGTAAACTTTTCAAATCTTTTTCATCAGCTTAAACTGACAAAATTGAGCGTAAGTGTTCAGTTTTCAATTATCTAACTTGCGCCTTTGGATCTTTTCAGTATTTTTCAAGTTATGGTGGCAAAAATCACATGAAAGTTTCCATTGCAGAGCCATTAAAGCTGCTAATTACTTCAGGAAACTCAATTGCATTGGTAAGTATACTGAATGCCATGTCGATATAATCCACATTCGCATTGCACAGTTATTTGAAGAAATAAATGACCCTTCAAACGCAGTTTCTGGACTTAGTCCCTGTTTATGTAAAATGAGATACCCCTCTCCCTACTTAGCAGGGATAACAATGTGATACTAGACTTTAGATAAAGGACGTAGTGGACATAAAGTTGACTACAAGTTTTTTCACAGAAACCTAGCTCAAGGCCTAGTAGTAAGAGTTACTTACTTTTTGGCTACATTTTAGTTCTAAAAAGTTTCTTAAAACTTAGCGAACTAAATTGCTCAGAAAGCGTATGCAGAACGTGAATGTGGCAACCTATTGGTCCGAAAACAAAGAAAATGCGTCAGTTCGAGTTAGATTCTAAAGCAATGCCATGTTAACATTGTTTTGGTACAGCTTTACGGTGAACCATGCAAATAATTTTTAATATGTCGAAGTTTTTTAGCTCTTTTCTCGTAGTTCTAAACGTTTCTGCAATTTTAGGCTGTCTTACTTTTAAAGTGGTGCTTTTATAAAAAAAATGTGTAATATTCTTACTTATTTTCTAAATTGCACAGGAATCGATACCCTTATATGGACCAGAGAACGAACCAAGCAGTAAAGCTATCCGCAAAGGGGATAGTATGTTATTTTTCTGTAAATCAGAGGTATGTACTTTTGTGAAGCAACATGGTTACGCGTCAACAAGATTCGTAATCTATTTATCATTCTGTTTTTCCTCATAAATAAACATTATGGATGGATGACACTGTAGTCTGATGTGAAATTAGTCATGACATTACAATTATTTGGTCTAATTTCAGAGAGGCCGATGCTACAATGCTATTCATGGAAACTGAAGAGGAGTGGGAAAGCAAACACATCTCTCATTTCCAGAGAGAGCAAGGAGGCCAAAAGCAATGGAATAGAATAGAAACAATAGAACAATAACAATGGAGCAACAATAGAACAACAACAATAGAACAGTCACAATAAAACAATAACAATCAGAAGTTGACAAGTTATAACTATAACGAGAATAGAGTTTAAGTGCATTATAACAATATTGAGAAAGAACAAAACGAAGAACACCATTTTTGCTAGAGCCTCACTTCTCTTAACTTTTCCAAAGTTGAGACTTGAACTTTCCTACAACTTTCATAACTTTCACTGTGATAAGCTTGCTAAAATGGGCTACTCTGCTTTTGGCAATCTTGCAAACTCGAACCAAATTCTATTTTACTATTGTCAATATACGGTTTGATTGATTTTTGCAAGCAAAAAAATTGAAATTTGAAACTTGAGCCCTGTGATTATCTAATACTTCTTATATTTTGGTACCTTTTAGCCTCATGTTATTAAACACGTTTTTTCTTATTAAATATTCTAAAACTATCATTCAACTCATAGATCAATGCATAAAGATTAAATTGAGTATTTACCTTCATATTGTAGAAATTTACACTGCCAGCAAAGTTGTGACATAGAATCAATGATGTTTAGCATTTTTGGACATGGTTGAATCATGACCTAAAAATGCTATATTTCTCGAAGCCATTTTCGGCTCATTATCGATCAAGAAATTACTGAACTCCACTAGAGACTTAGAAACTTGGGAAGAGTGGGACACATGCCACATTTTTACCAATTTTCTAGCAAAATACCTCTTTGCAACTTTCAGATTTACTCTTCTTGTGAAAATGCCCCTGAATGCATCTTCCCTTTTTCTTTTGTATGCTTCCCACCAGGAACGTTCCTGCATGAGGCATGAGGACCAATGCCCTCAAAATGAAAGGTTTGCATGGCCTTACCCCTCCAATAAATTCATTGACCTGTAGACGTAAATAACCAAATAAGGCTTTCAGAAGTGAAGCTAAAGAAAGTTGTTGGTGGGGTGCACAAACCCAATTTGCCGACAAACAGACTTCGTTCGAGCCCAATTTTCAAACGAATAGGACTTTCCTTGAGTTTTATCAGTAATACAATGTTGACGAGCACTACACACTTTTTTTATAAGAGTAAGGTTTATAAAAAATTGAGGCTCAAATGGTCAAAGCATTAAGAAAATCTTAAGAAAGTCACGAGGCTCAATATCCAAAATTAAGAGTTGTTATTGGCTGAAAATCGATATTTCGTCATTATTGCATTTAAAATGTTAAAGATGGAATTCAAATTCGATTATACACGATAAACAAAGAAAGTGTGGCCCATTTTAGCCAGCTTATTTCAGGAAAAGTTTAGAAAACTTTAAGAAAATCTCAGGGCTCAATTTCGGGAACTGTTTAAGAAAATTGAGGCTCAGGTAAAATGACAGTTTTCTTATTAAGAAAACGTATATTGATGTTCGGTAAATGTGCGAATTAGCTAAACATTGAGAGGGTGTGGCACCCCACCCGGCACCTCCCTTATGACTACGCTCCTTAAGGTTTCCAATGTGATTGTGCAGGCAGATTTTGTCCCTCCGCGACATTTCCTCCAGGTACGTGCGTGCTTCATACTAAGCCCACAGCCATGGGGTGGCGAATGCCGCCCCTAGACAACAGGATGCCAGGTTTTTGCCACCCTTGGGAATTTTTTTGCAATTTTTTACATTGTTGCTTATATTTGAAGAGAAGGAGAGATCTCCTGAAATTTTGGTTCAGCTCAACCTTGGTCTTTGCGACATACTAGAAATTAAATCGTTTCCCACACACACATTTCCCATTTGACTTTGGTAGCATAGAATATGAAATAAGCTCTCATATTTTGTACCACGTGATTCCTCGAGTACAATTTTGCCACCCCTGAAACACAGGACTGGCTACGTGCATGCTTCACGCCTCCCTGGTTCCCAATGATTCTGCTATTGTCACTAATATGCACTGCGTTTTCTTCACAATAGAACAACATAAGACGATTTCGGATTCAGTTCTCGAAAGGACCTACAACAAGCGAGCAAGACAACTGCCTAGATTTTCTAAAAGCTATCGCTGAGTATGTGCAAGTGAAAACTATAGAGAACCAGGATGACGAAAGCAACAGTCAATCTGGTAGCCAGTCCCTTCTAGCTGATGCCTCGCAGTCACAATTGAATTCGTCGATTGAATATTTGCCGCCAAATAAAGCTAAAAGAGTTTCAGACTCAAGAATATTTTCAACCAAGTCTATACGCCAAGTAGCAGAGGTAAGTTGAACATTCTCAAATAGTTGCTATAGTCAATAGAGTACATTAGTGATGACGTCATAGCAATCCATTTTTAGAATTTATACTCTTTGACCTCATGGAGTGATAGAGCACCTCAAAATAGGCATGTATTGACAATGTTAGGAGAATATTGTCAAATAGGCTGAAATATGACCATTTGAAGACAGAAGACTGGGAATACAAACCACCGCATTCAAAATACAGTGATTTACCCTGAACTATGTAAGCATTCAATTGTCTATACCTCGGTCATTATTTTTCTGATCGAGCTTAAATTTTTTTTAGCAGTAGCTACTTTAAAATGCTAGTTCAAAAGTTAAAGCCAAAATCAAAATATTCTAAAAACAGCATTGTTGTGATGTCACACTAATGAACTCCATTGCAGATGAGGACATTTAAGATGTTGCCTAGTGCTGGTTCATCTAGAAGAGCTCTGCGACAGCTACCTAACTGAGTTTTGTGACAGTGGCACCGTTCCAAGGGACTATCTTATTGAATGTTTATACAAGGAAGTAAAAAGTAACCACAATACGTTCAAAACAGCAGCAAGCCCATGTTTAACCACTGTCTTGTGAGAAAAATTAGCAGAGTAAATAGAAATTGAATGACAGGGCTGTTGGACGTGATTTGTTGCGTTAGACCACCTGTTGTTTTGTTTATTGGGGTAGTCCCCTTTTGTTGTTGTTGGTAGTCTTTTAGCATTGCTTATTGTTATGTTCGGTGTGTTGTCGTTAGGCCAGTTATAGGCAGACGCTAAAGCATCAATCAACAAGGGCCTCATGCTGTTCTAAGTAATAGGGAAAATTGAATCAAGCTTGCGTACATTTTGTATAAATAGGTAAAGGTAGTCCCTTATACTTTCGTACGTAGGGGAGTGCCTGTTAGAGAGGGCACTTATTCTGAGCCATCGGCATGTGAGGTAGGGTGGCCAGTTCCTTTCCTCGCCGCCTTTATCTCTCCAGTGTTCCCATTGGGTAACTATTTGCTGCTGGGTGAACAGTGAGCGAGCATTTAGTCAGGGCAACGAGTCGGACTCGAACCGTAGACCTTCCGCACTAGAGGCATGCTCTCTAACCACTATGCTACCTCGCTCGACATTTTGCATGCAGTAAAGAAAATCTACTCTAGTCGTCAAAAATCAATTGGACCTAGTTGGACCTAGTCGAGATACAAACACGCAACATGAACTATTCCCTCATTGGCATAGAACAAACAAACGAGATGAGACGGCAAGTAGGTATATAATGCTGCATAGCGTTTACTTTTTCAAAACTACTACTACTTCTACTACTAGTACTACTACTACTACTACAATTACAACAGCAACAACAACTAATACTACTACTACTACGACAACAACAACAACAACAACAACAACAACAACTACTACTACTACTACTACTACTACTACTACTACTACTACTACTACTACTATTACTACTACTCATGACTACTACATCTCATGACACATATCATGGTATCCAGAATCCAGATATCAAGGATTCCTGTGAATATTGAATTTCCTCGTGGCCTAGGCCTGCTTCTTCAATTTTGCTACTTTCGGAAAACATGTAGAAGCCAAAATCTTGCTGTATTTTGCTATGAATTGTACAACCTAATGCAACACAACCTTTTAACATTTGCAATAAAACTAACGTAGAAAATTGATCAACGGCTCGTTTCTCACTCATGCTCTCTCACCTACCGAGTAGCTTGTTTTCATCCAGTAGCTGTTGCTATGCACAGCTATCAAGTGCTGCCGAAAAGATCTATTAAGAGTTCGAGTTGTAACTTCATGCTCACCCACTGTCCATCCAGCAGAGCAGGCCCGTAGCCATAGGGTGGAATGGGGTGACAAATGCCACCCCTGGTTAAAGGGTTGCTAACTTTTTGCCACCCTCTTTTGCAACTTTTATTGCTGCGTTCTCTTTATAGCTACGGAAGGATCTCCTGAAATTTTAATTGGCTAAGCTTTGGTCTTTGTGATATACTAAAAAATTCAATCTTTTCCTATACACACATTGTCCATTTGATTGTGATATCATAAAGTATGAAATAAGCTCTCAGATTTTGTACCACGTGATTCCCCCAAGACAATTTAGCCACCCCTCAAATACAGGCCTGGCTACAGGGTTGCAGCAGAGGTTGGGAACCTGATAAGGATACTGGTGAGGAAATGGTAGCGGGGGTGGAGCTGGCCATCCTACCTCAGCACAGGCGTCAAATTTTGATTGGCTAGCAAAGGAATCACCATCTAACGGTCCCTGCAATAATGTTGCGAGAAAAGAGTCTAAGTAATACATGATATTTGCTTTTGAATCAGAAATCCTCTCGAAATCAGAATACTTCACAAATCTTAAGGGCTTATTGAGTAAATATGAGTCCTTTTGATCATTTCCCCTCCAAATTTATTCTCTTTCTCAAAGCATACGCAAGTGCAAGTTGTAAGAAACCATGGTGCTGCCTCGTTTTCGAAATTACTTGTCAGTTTTACTTTTATCTTTTTGTTTGCTGTGGGCAAGGGTTAGCGGCTGGAGGCTCAAGTTTTTGTTGTTGGTTTGTTGCTTTGTTGGTTTTAATTTGTTGATTGCGTTGATTTGGAGTAAGTTGGTGGACGAGAGTTGAAGTAGAAACAATTTTGTGAAGTGCCTGTACATTTTGAATGAATGAACAGTGAATTACTCGACAAAATAAAGACGAATGAGACGACTCAAGAACAAGACCAAGCAGCATTAAACATTTTTACACTATTTGCTTGAACAATTAAACTGTTATGGTTGCTAGTACAGTCCTCTGAAACGAAAAACCAGAGGCATTTCTCACGTAAGTGTAAAGAAGTTCCTCGTTTGCTTGTGCTTCTAGAAAAATGTTTGTTCCAAAGTTAGCTTCAGCCAATCAGCGAGCCTTATTTTAGTGACACAAATTGTTGCTCGAAGAGGTGGATTAGCCGATTCGGCCAAGCGTAGCCGAGGAATCTGCATTTGAACTTACTACACATGCACAAACTCGGGTCACTTCGGCCGAATCGGTACATTCCCTTAAGTTAAAACCGCCTTTAAGTGTCTAAAAATTTCTCGTTGACTATTCTAAAACGGGCAACTGAGCTGACATTCTGTTACCAATGTTGCTCCATCGCATTCATTTAGCTAATTCTAACTCTTTTTGCCGTTATCTCACTGTAGTCTCTCATGATGAGTCAGCCAAACTACTCATCCGAAGTTTCTGGATCAGGTGCGAGCACTATGACAAATAAAGATGTGGACTCGCTGGTTAAAAGCTGTTTGCTTGATCCAGAATTCCCAAGCTTTGTAGGCCAAGTTGAAGAATCAATAAAACGATTGATATCAGAATGAAAGAGCACAAATATGTGCGACATAGAAAGACCACTTGTGAGCATACACTCAGGGGTGGCGCCACGAATTGGGGGCTGATTCTTCCGACGGGGGGGACTAAAATACGGTTTTCAAGGTACCATTAATCCCAAAAATCTCCGAAAAAATAGTTTTTTACCTTCCGACAAGGGACTAGCATGTTCCGACGTAGGAGCTATAGCCCCCTAGCCATCTCTGGCGCCACCCCCGAATACATTTCCACTTCTATGGTTAACATAAGTGTTCATTTGTATGCCTAGCATTGCATTTTTGCATTTGGTCACAAGTGACAATGTAAGTGCGAAGAAAGGGTATCGGAGAAGCGTGACAGCCCAGCCTATGAAAATCTGTTGTTAACTTTATCTTCCGTTCGCACACACCTATGAGTTCTAGATAAACTTTTACCCATCTACTCATTATCTGTGGCAAAAACTGATAGAAATAGTAGGTGTACCAATCATTACGGCTTGTTATATTAAGATGGCTTTAGACGGCCGAATTTTGGTCGGGTCGAATTGAAATCATTGAGTTCGACCAAAATGCAGCACAAGTGTAGCAGTCACTTTATGATACGTACATGAAACGTAGTTTGCACTTGAGCAACGCTGCCTTTACGTTGAATATTTGACAGACCAGAGAAAAGAAATCCAGAACTTGTATATAAAGGCGACCAAAATTCGGCCATATAAAGGGATGCCACATTTACGTCGCACTTGTGAATTAAGTTCGGCAAATCCTGTCACACTTAATTCAAAGTGCTGCATTTAATTCAAAGTTCACTTTATACGGCTGCATTTATGCCAGACTTAAGTCAAACACTGCTCTGAATTGAATACGATGCGACCAAAATGCGGCCGTCTAAAGCCCTCCTTAGAAGCGATAGTGATGATATATCGTACCCAGAAGGTCTATATTTCTATTCAATAAAAAAGATCTGTATTTGACACTGAATAGCTCAATCACTGACTAGACAGTTCCCGGGGTGCATTCCGTGTAAAACCCACGCCGGTAGCTACTCAAGTGTACGCCATTTTTGAACGTTTGGCGTACGCCTGAATGGCAAAATTCAAAAGAACCGTACGTTGTGATTTACATTCTATTACACAAGTAAGCCAAGAGTATAATTTTGGCTATATCCATGCTACCACGCCGACAAGTAAGCTAACTCCAGGCCGGAGATCTTCGGCCTGAGTGCATGGAATGCACTTTGGCACAGTTTATGCTTTCATAACTACATGTCTATCATGTGATGTAGCCACAGGAAAAAGAGAACTAACCTAAATCATCCCAAAAACCCGAAAGTTTCAGGAATATTTTGCTGTTCTCCTAGAATTCTTTTAAACTTTTCAAGAGTTGAACTTCTTTTCAGCAGACTTTTTGCATAATTAATTACTTTGTGATAATTTATCATGATAAAATTAGTCAAATCATCAATTATCTCAAATTCTACCGTAAATACATTATGTTTTGAAAGGCATAATGACTTTTTCTGCTATACCAAACGTATGATGGTCATTTACCCTATTTATATCATGTTATTTGAGTGATCTTTTATCCAGTATTTTCCCAAATATACCTCAACGATTACCAAGTTTCTCTGGAAAATGCAAAGCCTATTCGAAAATAGGCGAATTAATCTCCAAAATTCGCCTAAATATTCTTTAAAGATTGGTGAAAAGAGAGTGGGAACCCTGATCATGTCCGGAATTGAAAAAGGCAAAATACGCTCATCGTATTCATACGTTTCTCTCTAGTTTGCTCACTCAATTTTGCTCATTATTTACTCAAAATATTTTAACTTGCATTGCAATATTTCAAAGAAAAGGAACAGTAATACGGAATGCAAAAAATATCGAAAAGCATAGGCAAAGACTATGGGCTATTGGCCGGTTTTCTGCATCTAAAAACATTATTGATAGCATATTCATTTGTAAAATACTCAACTAGGCTCTTGATAAAAAATTAATCTCGTTCAGGGTTCCTACGCAATACTTAAGACAGGGGGCCAAGGCTTCCTCTGAAGGGACATCTAGGAATACGTATCTTCCTCCACAGGGGTAGATTTTGGTCCTTGAACTCTTTTCTAGAAGAACAATGTTTAGTACATTGGCCTTATAGTTATACTATGTCAAGTTGTGGGTCTATAGCTGAGGGTAGGCGAAGGGGGCGTTGTCCCCCTGAATCCACTTCCCTTGCCAATTCCGCCCCCTAAGTTTCCTCGAAC
>WIPJ01067812.1:299881-319928 GCA_018155075.1 Cassiopea andromeda
ATATATATATATATATATATATATATATATATATATATATATATATATATATATATATACACACACATATATATATATATATACACATATATATATATAATTTATATATACTGTTGGAAAGAAAATTATTGATGGTCTCAGAAAAGCATTTTCTATTGGCTTTGGTGCATCAGAACATTCCATTTTTGCTATCACACTAAGATTATTGTTCAGAAGTAAGTCTGCTTTTGAGAATGCTTTTACATACACATTTCTTTAAGGTCTCTGGAAATGGCATACAGCAAGATTTAAAGAGATAATGGTTATAATACTACTCCCAATCCTTGGCAGCTTAAGTGCATTTTTAGAGCATTGTCCCAGAATAAGAGCATAGTGCTACTAAAACAATGCAAACTGAATTATGGAGAATATCCATTCTCCTCAGAATTCTTCATTTTGTGTTAATGATAACTTGAAGGCTATTTTGGATTCAAATGCCATCTTGAAGAGTGATGATCTGTTGTGCACAAATGGCTTGATCTCACATTCATAAAAAGAAACCCACATATTCATAATCTGTTGCATCACTCTATCAACCAGTTGATAAACATCACATCATGTAAGCTTCTACATTACTATTCCAATTCTAGTGAAAGCTCTTTTTGAAACAAAGAATCTTCATTCTTTTACTGCCACAACACTCCATTGAAAGCCATATTCTTGTTTCAAGTCTATGAGATGGCCATGTAACAGTATTGATAGAGTGTGTTGCAGAATTGTATTAACAATAATTTCTCACAGGCTCGGCAGAATTTACACTGACCACATTATAAGACAAAGTACACCTTCTAAGAGACAGATATTGTATTGTATAATATGCAATATTGACAGAAGATGTCTTTATGTTTTTTATTATTTCTATCACACATAGACCAATAAATAAAACAGACACTTTAAGCTCTTGCAGGCCTTAAACTCATTCCTGAGACGGCATAGGTAGCTACTTCTATGAAAAGCTCTTTAATTTGAAATGTATTTGCTACTAAATGAATCTTAGCCATACTCTTTAACCTTCATTACTGTTTGTTTTAAGTATAGATCGTAAATACCTTCAGCATTTGAGGAAACTTAGTAGGGTATCCACAGTAACGCAGCAACAATGTTCGATATTTGAGCTACCACGCTTGAGTCCACGGCTGATTAACGCAACAGTTTCTCCAAAAAAGCATGAAAAACTCTTAGTCTCTCTCCAAAGCCATAATGTATTATAATATCCGTGAAATAAGCAGCGGAAACATGATTTATTTCCTTTTTGCATCTAGTGTACACTAACTTTCTGCCTTACTAGGACGCCATTATGGATTTGCATGCTGGGCCCCTGTTTTATATACAATGGGATTAGTCAGTCAGCGCTCTAGTTCTATTAACTCTATGGGTATTCCTATGAACATTAATTTTGTACCATGCTATAAAATTATTTTCCATTGTCAGGAAATTTTAAAATAAGTGTGCAGATCTTGAGCAAAGCATTTATGAAAAAAGTTCCAATAACCACACATTTGTGTGAGGTGAGCTATGCCCCCAAAAACTTATGGATTTAACAAGGGGTGCTTAGCTCCCTGATCCTTCCCAGGACAATACTTCTGCATGTCATCTTATGTTATATATTTTGATATTTTCAGATATGTTCGAGAATGGCTGGCCATTTTGGTTACATCATCTATAATTACAATGGACAAAGAAAAAGGCACTTACTTTGTACCTCAACACTGTGTGTCTTTCTTCAAAAGTCCTGCAAATGGTTTTTTCTATGAATTGATCTACATGATGTTTGCGCCAGTTTTACCACAGCTCCAGCAATGTTTCAAAAATGGGGGAGGTATTCCTTACTCAAGTTATAAAGACTTCCATGAAGTTTTGGCTGCATCCTCCAAGGAAAGCCATAAGCAAACTCTAGTCCAAAAATTCATTCCTTCTATTGAAGGCATGCATGAAAAGTTAGAATCAGGAATAACATACTTAGATGTGGGATGTGGAGTTGGTGTCCCATCTATTCTCATGGCAAAACAATATCCAAAGAGTGAGTTCTATGGATTTGACTTCTCTGAGAAATTGATAGATGAAGCAAGGAAGGAGGCAGAAAATGAAGGACTCAAAAATGTACATTTTGTGCTGCATGACTGTGGCATTTATGATTCAAAATATGAGGAAATGTTTGATTTTATAACTGCTTTTGATTCCATCCATGACCAAGCAAGGCCAGCTGAGGCATTATCAGGCATCTTCAAAATGCTCAAACATGGAGGCATCTTCTCCATGATCGATGTAAATTCTTATAGCAGCCCTGTAGATAACATAGGCAAGCCCATGTCTACTTTGAAATATATCATTAGCCTTTTGCACTGTATGCCTGTCAGTCTTTTCTTTGATGGTGGAGTTGGCTTGGGCACATGTTGGGGCCGTGAGTTAGCAATGAAGATGCTAGGGGAAGCTGGTTTCAAGGATTCTGAAGAAAAAGCATTAGAGTGGAACCCTTTCAATGTTCATTATATATCAAAGAAGTGTTGAGATATAACTGATTGTAGCACAACTTTTTCTCCTAAAAGCAAACTTGATAGAATATTTGATTTTAAAGAAAAGTTTTTATCAACAATTTCTACAGCAACTCCTCTTTGTGTACACTTTGTTATGTTGGGCCCTTCCACATCTTGGATTCCATAGAAACAATATTTCTGAATTTTCATGTCATTGTCAAAGCTCTTATTAATTCTTGTTTGGCTAGAAAGCTATTCTAGCACAGAAGCCAAAGCCTTGGTGCCACACTGTTGTTAGAAGTTCTGTACAGGTGTTGATCATTACTTTGCTGTTAAATTATACCTATCTTTTCCAGTTGCAAAGATATTAAATTCCCAACTCTGCAGTACCAAGAAATGGCACTGCACAATGTGAAATGGTACTTAGAGCTTGGATATTCTTGTCTATTCAAGTCTGTATAAGTAGAGGGTCATTCCATGTCAATTCTTCAGATCAAAAATGAGATTGTCTTCCACCCTTTTGAATTTTGCTAATTTTTACTGGTGGTGGAACCAAATTTCACTCTCAGCTTGTTTTTATTAAATTTTGATTTTCAATTGATGTTTAATTTTTTTACATAGTTGGGCTCTCATAAGTGGGCTCTCATCGGATATTTGACATTTGAGTCAAGGTCTACCACTGTGCCAAGTTTCATGCTGATCTCATCATGTGCACGATAATTTTTGTTTTACCCCTCACAAACTGGTATTGGAAAACTGTTCAAAGTATATGACAAATCAGGGAAGTTTTTGCCACAAAAGCTGTATTAATCCTGTAGTATGTGAATGGCCCCTTTCAGCTTAAATGCTTGATGGCTTTTTGCAACGGAATCCAAAAGGGTGGGTGTCATGCACTGGTAAAATTGACATGAAGTACAGACCAGATCAGCACCTAATTCGTAATAATCACAAAAGATACATGGCATGGTGCTCCTAGGTTCTAGACTGAGTACAAGAAATCCTGAAATGATTTCTAAAGGCCCCCTCATTATTCATGCCCCAGGTTGGAACTGAAGAGACAGGTATTGAAACATGATCTCATAGATTCCCTTTCTTTTCCTCTTTATTTACTTCGACATTCCATTAATTCTACATACATACCAAAATTAGGACTTAGCCAATAGACATAAACGGTTTAATATAGACTTAGCCAATAGACATAATGTTAAAACGTTTCGAGACAGCATGTCTCATCCTCAGTTAATGTAAAAGTGCCAGTGGGAGGTTTTATAAATAGAATTACGAAAAAACAAGTGGGAAATCAAGAAAAGTAGACTCACGAGGAGACCATAAATGGAAATACACCTAATTAGTTGTGCCTGTATTCAGTCTTTAAATGGAGTTTCATTGAAAAAGCTGTGTTAATATATCTGCTTGGTTATATTACAGAGTCTCCCTACGAGTTCCTCTTTCATTGTATATCTGTCTAGTTTAGTTCCTAAGTACCCCATTAATTAAATCAGCCAGGAAAATATGACAGGGCTTGTACAAACTCCTTTAAAAGATATCTCCAAAATTGCTCCAAAGCCAAATTACCAAGTTTCCAAAACCATAATGCACATTTTTATTTGCATTTTAAAACCCTATAAAAATGGCATATCATTACCTTCAATGTTATATTCTGCAATTTTTTTTTGGTGGATTATGCTTTATATTATCAATTTATATCCATTTTAGGATATTGAAGAATTTTTCCAGACAAATTCCACAACTTTTCCATAGCCATTTTGAAAAACTTCCTTTTCTAAAACTCTCCAGGTCCTGGAGAATGGCATTATCAATGTTTAAAACCTTCCAAAACCCTGATATTATTGACTTCTTGAGCAACATTACATAGCAAACCAAAATATAATAGTATTTCTGGTATCAGAAGAAACCTTTCTTTCAGGGAATTCCACAGGTAACTGAAAGAGCAACTAGATGGGCTATATTCATTTTGCAAGAAAAGTTATTTGTGGAGAAACTTAACATTTTCAGTGATTAAAAAGGGTGCATAGAGCCTTAAACAAGTACTATTGTTTTCAAGCCAAGGTAAATACTATGTTGTTGGTTGCTGGTTTGAGGTGGTAACTGACATAACTCAGAGAATGAAAAAATAGTCATATTGACCAAGGCAACTGCAAATTTTTCTGAAAGCATTGGAGCTTTCATTGAAAACTCACTGTCATGCTTCAACAGATATCAAAGAAAGGAAAAAACAACATGTTAAAGCTAAGATGACACACAATGGGTTAGAGAGGTTTATAATCCTTGGTAACTGACGCAACATAACCGAGTAACTGATGTAACACCGTCTGAAGATAGTAGCAAAGCCTGGGGAATATTAGGCATAATATGTGGCAGTTTCCCCATGTTTGAGGCATGATAAATATATTGATGGTATGAAGCACCCATGTGTGAGGAGAAATGCAATTTTTCTGTTCAACATTTTGGTCAGAGTAACAAACATTTTCCAACCATATCTAGAAAGAATTTCATCATGTACATAAAAAAAGAACAAAATAAAGCCAATTTCAGGAGATCAAATGTTCTTTCTACTTTCAATAAGTTCTGAATATGACAAAAGTGCTGCATAAATTAGCCAAATTATCTAGGAAGGCAAAAATATATGTATAATGTATATATGGTGAAAAAAGCATTTTCTCACTGGGGACGACAGTTTCGTGGAATTGCCCTTCATACATCCAATCAATGAGAGGTTACGAATTATTAGAATTTAACGATGTCAACAGCTATGCCAGAAAACCTGACGATAAGATTTAATGAATATTAGGAAGCTGTCATTTATAATACTGGGTACAAGGGTGGAAGAATTTTTAAGACAAATGGAAAGTTTACCTACCCCATTCACTATATTCAATAATATTTGAAGCCCCATTTTGACATGCTGGAAATATCTGATACTCCAATAATATTGTCATGCTTGTCATTCAATTTGGATACACACTTGAGAGTGCTAAAAACCATAGTAGCCTGGATATGAAGGAAAGGAGAATGGAAAAGAAAACAAGAAGCAAGGAACCTCAGGGGGGCAACTAAGTAGGTTTTGGGTACACAGACATGCCATTATTTAGGGATACCTTTCCTTGAGAATTGCGGAATTATTGGTATCAGTTTCTGAAATTTGTGTGAGATTATGGGTACCCTTTATAAATAAGCTTAAAACAAAAGCATACTTGTGGAGGGAAGTATTTGGTTTTAGCTTTTGCCTTATACTTAGTAGAGTTTTATAACTACATCATAGACCACGATGACTGGCCTAGTTCTTTTACTTTTGCATGAACTGGTAAGTTCTGGCCTAGCTTTGTGCTTCTCTTGCTCAAAGCCTCGTTAAAAGTAATTCTAACATGGAAGCGAGGCCTTCAAATCTAAAAAAAACTGAGATTTGCATTTGCTCTGGAAGGCTTCTCACTTCAGGCCTACCTCTATGAATGTTTCGGTAAGAAGACATGTTGCATTCCTATTCCTTTTTAGAGTCAACCTAGGCACTGCAGATAACTTGCTCCAATTGCAGAGAAAGTCATGTATATTATACCACATTTAGAACTCAATCTTTGTTTTATTCTCATATTGTGAACATGTTTCTCTGCACTATGATTTGCTAAAAAGGTCTCACGTCACAAATATCTTCCATTTCCTTAGAATTCATGTTTATTGAACTAATCAATTGACACTCATATCTGGAACAATTATCAAATGATTTGAAAATTACTACAATATTTTGTAGAATCCTTTAAGCTTTTTAGGAGTTCTTGAGAATTTTTTTCATTTTGTTGTGCAACAGGTCAATGTGAATCATTAGTGTGAAAATCACCAGAACAAATGTAGTATGTGAAGAGAGTCATGCTACCTCTACATCCTTGAGTTGGAAGGTAAATCGGGGACTCCTTTGCAACATGTTAACATGGATTATACCGTGGAATGTTAATGTGATGAGTAGAGATAGTAGTACCAGCATTCAATGTCAGTTTAGTAGTATCATCTACAACATAAAGTACAAAGAGCTAGTGGAATTTGGAGACGAACACATTGTAACTCTTGACAATCCTGCCTGATATATCAAGAAATTTTACAAGGACCAAAGATTTTGCAACAGCTAAAGCGCTGCTCAATACCAATTTACAGCTTGATTATGGTGCCATAAAATGCTGGAGATTTTTCCGTATTCATTGTTATTGGAGCTCAGCTGGAGACATACTTGAAATGCTGGAGTCTCCAGCGAAATGCAATAGACTTGGCAACTATGTGATGAAATTTTTAGGGTTCAATGGAGAAGAAACACAAGCAACAATTTGTATTATGGAAATCCAAGCATCTAAGAGTTTACAATAGTAACTTTGATTTTACGCATCTCAGGCATGTGACCAAGAAGATAACAGAACCTTTGTTGGTGCCATAGCAGCACAGTTATTCCACTGTCTTGTATTTGGAATTGTATTGGATTACCATCTAGTGAGCTACCAATTTGGTGTCCTTTATGCACTTGGACCTGGGTTACATATGTGCAGCATTGAGATTTTACAACAAAGGACATACAAAAGCTATTAATGGTTTTGTTGGGCATTGAGAAATTTTCTCTGCCTTTGCAGAAATATGGCTATGGCTTCATTATATTTCCTGAATTATAGGCAAATGTCCAGAACTCTGAGTCACATTTTTGATATATGGGTGGAGTTGTGGCTCGTACTTTGTCAAATATAGGTCGAATTATGGGTCCAACTTTTGAAACAGAAGGGCATGCCCCCATCCATAACTAGGCTTAGTAATGCCCTGAGAAAGAAGCAAAGAACATTCACTGATTATTTCCAATACCTTTTTGCTTGCAAACATTCATTCTGAAAAAATGAGCATTTTATTCATATTTTTTAGAAAAAAGCAGATATTTTACAGTTAGAATATAAACAACGTTTATTGTTGGAAGTTTATCAAAATTTTGATACCCCATAATGAATTGGCAAAATTATTTGATAACCCAATAGCACATGGGAAAAAAATTGATACCCCTCCAAAAATTCTTCCACCCTTGTACCCAGTATTAAAAATGACAGCTCTGTTCGGAAAACATTGCTCATTTTCCCCCAAGATTGTCGATATAAATTGAGTGTCTTGGGGAATCGAGAATTTACTGAATAACTCCGCGCGTTGTAATTTTTGAAGTACATATATCAATAAAGAAAACAAATTACAGGAACAACATACACAAAATAAGTCCATACACAAATAAGTCCAAGAGTTCTCAACTCAATGCTTCCTCGAAGCTCGTAATGTTCAATGTTCTTCTCTCTTCTCAGTTTCGTTCTCAACTCAACTCTGTTCGCCACTGTGTTCTCAACACAACTCCTCCATCTCGTAATTTGAAAACGTCTCTTCCATGTGCATGCTCCATGTCACATGATCAATTCAATTCACAACAAGCTCCCTTGATGAATATGGAGCTCCAAAGGGTTGATATCGTTAGAAATAAGCTTTTTTACCCAAGATGCTAATATAAGTCAACTTCGAATTATAGAAAAACTAACACAGTAACGGTTTCCACCACTGTTGCTAAGCTGTCAGCAGGATCTACTTACCGCGCATGCGCATTTTATTGAATTCAGGGCGACCAGAAATTAACTTTTATACTTGGGACCATTGATCCAATTTGTTGATGATTTTGACCTTAATTTGACCTTGAGCAACCATGAATACGGCTTGTGGAAGGAATTCTATAGCTAAACTACACTTCATCATCAAAAGTATTGGAATGACAATGGAATCTTGAACCAAAACTTTTTACTTTTCTCGATGCAAATATAATTTTGACGAAGCCTGTCTCAAAAACGTCTCCTCAAATCAAAGTTAAATTTATTCCAACCATAAATTAGAGCTTAATGCACAATGTTATTCTAAAATGAAACCTTTGACTAGCTCTCCACACGAATAATGCAGATATTTTTTAGCAGTCACGACTAGACTTTACAATAAGGAAACGAAGTAAAATTGACAAGTAACGCTTGGCTTTTATCTCGCAAGGAAGCCCCGCACATATCTCAAAACTTTTGCCAGCTTTTGTTACTGTAAAGTACTTAGAGAATCTTTACCAATCATAGTTTTCCGGTGCTGCGAGACATGTTCATTTACACGCTTTTTCTACAAGAAAAAAGTGTATAAGAAAATGAAGCCCAAATCGTCAAAATCTTAAGAAAATCGTAAGAAAATAACGATGTTCAATTTCCAAAATTAAGTGTTTTTATAGGCCAAGAATCTGCATTTCGTTGTTATTACATTCAAAATGTTAAAGACGGAAGTCAAATTCAAGTACACGTTTTTTTTATGAGAAAATCGTTATTTTGCCTGAGCCTAAAGTTTTTTTAACTTTTCCCGAAATATCAATAACGAAAGCGTAAACCATTTTAGCCAGTTTATTTTAGAAAAGTTAAGAAAAATTTAAGAAAATCTGAAGCTCATTTTCGTGATAAGTTAAGAAAATTGAGGCTCAGGCAAAATGACGGTTTTATTATAAAAAGAGACGTGTATATTGCTATCCAAACTTTGCAATGGTCAGGAAACTGCAAGGATTCCACTACTGGTAAAAAGGTTGTTTGAACAAATCTATGACATGGAGCATTATTTTATTGTAACAGAAATAACTGGTTATCATTGCCATGACTTTTTCCAACGTTTTCAGTGAGCTTTTCTTTTGCAAGTTTTAAATATGTTTTTCTCATCTTTTAGCTTATTGAATGTAACGTAGCGAAAGTCTTATGTTTCAAAATAATGCGATGAGGCTTAGGCTTTGCGCAGCCAATGTTTTGAACGATACCATTATACGAATGGCCAATTTTTCTCCACTTAAGAAAGCTACTCTCTCACCATTACTGCAGCAAAATTTTAGACAATTTCTGGTTAGTTTCTGTTTATTTACTGGCGCTGCAGAGTCCATTTCGCGCCGAAAAGTGGGGTGGGGAATTAGGCTTCCATTTTAATGCTATCGTTTCAGTACTTTTGACGAGGAAGTGTAGATATAATACTCAGGAAAACGGTAAATAAGTAAGTTAACATTTGAAAGATATGACGCGTACAAACAAGGTTTACTTTTGTACATTGTGCTAAAACCACTTCAAGTTTGGCCTCTTGGTTGACTCGTTTCCACATTTTTGGTAGTGGAGTGTACAGTACTGTACGTACACTCCCCTGCCAAACCGTCAATTAGTTACCACATGCAAGTCCAAAATTAAATTCGAACCTGTTTACCCAATAGGATTTGCAGGTGCTTGGTCTCTCAACTCATAAACCAATCACACCTGTAGATTCACAACATAGGCAAAGTAACGTGACCAAGAACAGCCAATAGCCGTAAAGTGCTGACGACAGAAAGAATGATATTCTGTTGGCGACCTGATCCTGGTTTGTCGCTGTTCTGTACCGTTGCTACACAGAGCGGGGAAATTAAGTTAGTCTTTCAAGCCTTCTTGAAGCACCGAAAAGTTAATCAGCATGGTAAGTTTTGCATACTTTATTTGATTATGAAGTAGCAGCATTTACGTTAGGAAATCTAAAACGATAGGAATCCTTCCAGCACTTACCTTATCCAAATAAAGCACTTATCCAACTTTTCATGAGCATGCCCTTTGAAGGGCGTGAAATTTGGCACCCTGACAGGTTTTTCCTGGCTTCCAACGTCAAAGAAAGTAAGCAGACCAGCTTGAATTATTCAAGAACGCATTTGTACAGGAGGTAATTTTGCAACAAAAAACTAACTTTCAACTGTATATGTATAAGGAAAAGCTCTTCAAGTTATGAAGGATAATTTTCAAAATGCCGAATTTCAACTGTTTGCTTGCAGCACTACCTTTTGAAACAGTACACGTTTTGCTATAAAAGCTTTGCGCAATTCTTAGCTACAAAATTTTCAGAGTTTTATTGTTACAATGAGTTTGAATTTACGGGTCTCAAGAAGTCAGCTTACCTTAAGTTTGTTCTTGCAAGAATTCCTTGTAGCAAGTACAATGCTTACATACTCTACTTCATCCTGAATTGTAATGTCTTTCATTTAATGTCACTTAGCAGGATCTGGGTCGGCACGAGACGGGATTGTTCGAGACTCACTGAAAACTGGGACATTTTAGCAAAGTGGCATAGGCATATTTCAGTATTTATGGTACGGGCCATTCATAAAGTACATCCGCTCAATTTCATCGATTTTTGGACGCCCCCTCCCTCTTTGTAGACTTTCGTGCGCTTTCAAGGTACGCCCTCTCCCTGAGCGTACTTACTTTCAAATGATCACAACTCCCTCCAAGACATTTGCTACTGTTGCTTATCTCAGTAAATTCATAGTTTACAGAATTTGATACATACGGGAGAGCTCTAAAAATTATCAAATTTTGTAGAAAAATCAATGTGAATACTATCTCGCGCTTGAAATCTTAAAAGACAATTTTTTTACTTAGGATGCTTCGCAAGAAGTTACCATTTGAAATTTGCATGAGCGTGCGTACGTACGTTCCCTGAAGAGCTCCCCTTGTATGCTTTCATACGCCTTTTGGGTACCCCCCTTTCAGAGCGTCTGTATTTTTGAATAGCCCCGTCGGTTTATCCCAGCTGTAAGATGCGGAATTCAAGAGAAACCGAGAATTCATCACATGCTCATTATTTACAAAGGGTTTGTATCGAAATGAAGTGATTTCTTGACCAAAAAGTCAACTTACCCAACCTTGAAATAGCACTACACAGTTTTCTTTACGAGAAACATGTATATAAGAAAAATGAGGTTGAAGTTAGGCAAAAATTAAGGCACATTTAAGATGCATAGGCAGGCTGAGCTTCAACTAATAGCTTTCAATAGCTGTTTTTACTGGTGAAATTTTGATCAAACTAGCAAAATGAAATAAACATCGATTTCATGCTTCATAAAACCTTCTTTCTTTCTCCTGCATTCTTTCTCCTGCATTACAATTGCTTAATCTGGGTTGTCATTGTCATTGCAAGTCTTTAAAATTTAAGAACAATTTAAGGGTGGATTTGACGAAATATTAAGAAAGATCCAGGCTGAGGCCAGAGAATTTTTTCTTATAAAAAAGAACGTGTATACTGAAGATATCACCCTTATATATCTCTCTAACAGCGTGAATGTATTTCTATCCACGTCGGACAAGCTGGAGTACAAATCGGCAATGCATGCTGGGAGCTGTACTGTTTGGAACATGGTATCCAACCTGATGGTCAGATGCCAAGTGACAAAACAATTGGAGGTGGTGATGACTCCTTCAATACATTCTTCAGTGAAACTGGAGCAGGCAAACATGTGCCCAGAGCTGTGTTTGTAGATCTGGAACCAACTGTTGTGGGTATGTATATAAGTTTAGTATAACCAGGGTTGGGGCCAGGAGAAGACTAGGGGGTTATAGCCCCCCTCTCGGAACATGCTAGCCCCCTGTCGGAAAATGAAGGACTATTTTTCAGAGATTTTTGGCATTCCTAATACCATAATAACCGTGTTTTAGCCTCCTCGTCGGAAGAGTCAGCCCCTGTCGAAACATTCCCGGCGCCACCCCTGAATACAACTCAGTCTGGTTTCATAAACAGTTGATCTCCTTGCGTCTGAAAAAGCGTAATTGCCATACTGATCATTTCAGCCATTGGATTGAATGCGAGAGATTCAGTCTACTTGTATGTACATACAATTAGACTTTATCAAATCTTCATTTTCTAAGATAAACTTTTTTACCGATTATAGATGAAGTAAGAACTGGCACATACAGACAGCTCTTCCATCCAGAGCAGCTCATTACTGGCAAGGAAGATGCTGCAAACAACTATGCACGTGGTCACTACACTGTTGGCAAAGAGATAATCGACTTGGTGTTAGACAGAATCAGAAAACTGGCTGATCAATGCACTGGTCTTCAGGGTTTCTTGATCTTCCATTCCTTTGGTGGTGGTACTGGATCTGGATTCTCCTCACTTCTCATGGAACGTCTATCAGTTGATTATGGAAAAAAGTCAAAACTTGAGTTTGCTGTTTACCCTGCTCCACAGATCTCAACTGCTGTTGTTGAACCATACAACTCCATTTTGACAACCCACACAACTCTAGAACATTCTGACTGTGCTTTCATGGTGGATAATGAAGCTATCTATGACATCTGCAGACGTAATCTTGATATTGAGCGTCCAACATACACCAACTTGAACAGATTGATTGGACAAATTGTATCCTCTATCACTGCCTCATTGAGATTTGATGGTGCATTGAATGTTGACTTGACTGAATTCCAAACAAACTTGGTACCATATCCACGTATCCATTTCCCATTGGTAACATATGCCCCAGTTATCTCTGCTGAAAAGGCATACCATGAACAATTAACTGTTGCAGAAATCACAAATGCATGCTTTGAGCCAGCCAATCAGATGGTGAAATGTGATCCTCGTCATGGAAAGTACATGGCATGTTGTCTTTTGTACCGTGGTGATGTTGTTCCCAAGGATGTGAATGCTGCCATTGCAACAATCAAGACAAAGAGAACCATCCAATTTGTAGACTGGTGTCCAACTGGTTTCAAGGTTGGCATCAACTATCAACCACCAACTGTTGTTCCAGGAGGTGATTTGGCAAAAGTTCAAAGAGCTGTTTGCATGTTGAGCAACACAACTGCAATTGCAGAAGCATGGGCAAGACTTGATCACAAATTTGATCTGATGTATGCAAAGCGTGCATTTGTGCATTGGTATGTTGGTGAAGGTATGGAGGAAGGTGAATTCTCAGAAGCAAGAGAAGATTTGGCAGCATTGGAGAAAGATTATGAAGAAGTTGGCGTCGATTCGATTGATGCAGAAGGTGAAGAAGAAGGCGAAGAATATTAGAGACGTAATTGTTTGCTATTGTTGGACAATAACTAAGAATAGGTTATAATCTTTTTTGTTGTTGACATCTTAATGTTGTTATCATGAGATGAGTTGATACCAGCGTACTTTTTCACTACAAATCTGTCAACGTTGAAAGTTCAGCGGGCTTTTTATTGAATTGCAAGCATATTTCTAAATGGCTTTCCTGGTACTGGTATCTTTGAAAAGATCTCCTTAGGTAGGGGCCAAACTGGGAAACGCTGCCACATGATATATCAAATTTCACTTGTGTCTTGTAAGTGTTTACAAGTTTGATACACTTTTCTTAATGAAATGTCCTGTAACTTGTTTCGCACAGAATGTTGGCGATGGTCCCATCGGTGAGGTCTCACCGGCTATTTGAGATTACGATTGGAAAGCGGCGTACGTTTCCAGGGCTATAGAAGTGGGGGACAAAAATGAAGAAATTGTTGGGCATGCCCTCTTTTGTCCATTAGAATGCATTTTCCAACGTCATCGGTAACATGAAAACGTTAATGATTTAAGACAATTTTTCTGTACTTGAAGGGGTAGGCTATGAAGTATAGAAGGGACGAAGTGCAGGTGAATTTTTCGGTAAATAAACCTGGAACATTTTATATGAAACAACACCTTTTCCCTGTCAAATTGTCCAGAAATGACTTTTGGTAAAATTAAGGCTGAGTTGAAAAATCTTCAACCTGAGTTAGAAAAGTCTTTGCAAAAAGTGGGGGAATTGTCCCCACATACCTCCATCGTGATCATGCCACTTCGGCTGGAGCAAAATTGTATGTGCAGCAGTTTTAAGTTCCACGGGTCATACCGCACTCGGAAGTTTTGTTGGCTAGCAAAGGAATCATCGTCGAAGGGTTTCTGCCAATAATATTGCGAGAATTCGTTCGAAGAGAACTGAGAAGCGTGTTTTGGTGGTAAAAAGTATACTTTATTTGCAAAAAAATTGATAACAAGTAATTTGGAATAATTGAAAATTGCTTTGCAAGCAAGCATTTCAATTTACTTTTCCAGAAGGAGCAGTTTTTGTATCTTTCGCAGATCAAAAGTTATCGACATTACAAGCTATCCATCTTTTATCGTAATGTCGATAACTTTTCATCTACTCAAGATATGAAAATTGCTCCTTCTGGAAATTTGAATTGAAGCCACAACCACGCTTCTCAATGCTTTTCGAAAGAATTCTCGCAATATTATTGGCGGGAATCTTTGTCGACCTATCATTTTCATTAACTCATGCCTGGTTGTTCGCAAAGTAGCTTTTCCATTTGTTATCACAACTATAGACTTGATCATTTGTCAGGTCTCTGTACAACTGCCATCTATTAAGCTCCATTTTCGTTACCTATCTTTGCAAATATGTGCGGTCGGTTGAGGCAAAAGTATATGTTTTTGAAAATCAGTAAGAGAAAATTCAGGAAATTTTGATTCGCAATTTGGCAATGAGCCCTGGTTACCAAACCACAAAGACTCACAAGGCAAAATGGGCTAGACATTGCAGCCTAGGTCACGGAAAAGCTTCGAGAGCCCTGGTTACATTACCCTATCCTTTCTTTCTGAATCACACCACAAAGTGTCTGCTAAATTCGGGACATCAGGGAAAATCAAGAAAATGGGCCTTTCCTAGAAGATATCAGAGAAGAATCAGAGACGTCAACTAGTTTTAGAGGTAATTTGGGAAATGTCAGTGAAACTGCTTGTCTTTATTTCTTTAAATAAGTTAATTTCCTAACATGCTGAAGAAATAGCAAGAAAGCATGCATATAAGGAAATTTTTGGTTTCTAATTTGAAACACAGTTCTTTGCTCAAATAGGATACGGTTTGCTCAGATATCCTTGCATTGTGATAGCCATTGTCTGTATTTGCTCAGGAACTCCATCGATCAAAGCAAACAGGGTGAAAGTCAAGGAAATATCAGGGAAAATGACTTCTTTGATTTGGCAGACAGCCTGCACTAATTTAACAGCGTTTGGATTGCAAAAGGATACTGGTAGTATTCCACGAGGCCTCAGAGCTACGTAGTTTGCTTTCAATAGCAACGAGCTATCTCATAATTTTGCAAAGATCAATCGCCAAATTTCGCCGTGTACTGGCAAATTTCTCATCACACGTGTAAAAAGCATTTGAAAAATTGAAATTCTCTGCATTTAGCACCCATGCATAAACTCAAATGTTAAAAGTCCCTGCACGTGTGTGCAATTATAACAGCCACCGCTATTTTTACTTCATTAGGCGAAATTATCTTGGTCTATTAAACACAGTACCTGATATCAAGTGAGCAAATCAGTCTCAGATACTTGTTTGACCACGTGCTCATTAAATGCGTCACGCTTGATCGAATGCCATAACAAGGTGTAAATATTATAACAAGCTCAAATTTGATCCCTAATGACAGGTTAGTCTTAATTTTAACTTAGTATGGGAAACAATTACGAATTTGAATTCCAGATAGGGAGCTGGGCGCTAAGATAGCAAAAAACTATGATGCTATTCTACTCGAACGGTAGCTGTCCATCTTTAAATGTGCCTGATTCCATCTTAGCATGGTTGCCTCTTTTTGGCCAGCAAGGGTACCTAGATTGCATGGGGAGATTCTCAGTTCCTCGATTTTATATTTGATTTTATGCTTTTGCCTAAGAAATTTCCTTTTGTATTTCTTATTATAGTATTTATATGTTTTGTTTTTATTTTTATTAAATAAACTGTATCATCAATGGAGGGTCCCTTGGAAATTAGCAATTGCTGAAGGGCCACCCTCCCAAAAATGAAAACGTGATATGAATTGTTTAATGGGACGTAACTTCAACAAATTTTTGGGGATGTCAGAAATTGCCCTGAGAAGATTTTTTGTCTGTGATCTTTCTTCAGTAACAGTAGCTGACCAATTAAGCTAGATTCATGGCTATATGAAGCAATGAACTGGGAGCTGCAGCTCCCATTTGGCGAGATATCCTTTTTGTTCTGGAGTTCTTCTGAAAGAACAACAGCCAAGTACCAAGATTGCTTCTCAAACTCTCTGTTGGGTTATCTAGTCTCAAATTACCTAGTCACTTCCATTTGATCTTAGTATGAATGCCAGCTTATATGTAACGGTCACTGGGTATGACATAGATCACTGAATACTTCCAGAAGGGCCTTCCAAATTACCGCTGGTGCCGTCTTCAGCTGTCATGTAGCCAATTTGCCTAGCTAGTATCGAATAAGAAGACCTATTGGTCCCATGCGACTCCAACGCCCAATTGTATGGCTCTCATTGAAATCTATTTTCAAACGTGAAGCTTTCATGGCTCTCTCAGCCGAAGGGGTTCATAATCTCTGACATAGATTGTTCCCCAGTGGTATTGTTTTTCAATGTAGTGTAGTATTCTAGTAATTATGTTTTACTAACAAAAGTCAACGGAAAAAGGCAAGAAAAACTCTGTTGTTTTGGGTGGAAAGTGTACAACCGCCTAAATATGAACGTCCTTCTAAGCAAAAGGCCTGTATTCAATGTGCATTCCTAGTAGTATTATTTGGAATTTTATGTGCTTACTGTTGCGACAGGCCGTAAAGTCAAACTTTGCTTTGTTGCGCACAATTGCTGAATATCGCAATCAAGCATTCAGTGTTTTCCGGTTGATTCATTGATTAGCTCTCGTGTGTACGCACGTGTCTGGATCCTCACTGGCAACCAATTCGCCGCGCGCTTTGTGATCGTAATTTAAATCATTACATCATCAACAGTAAATTATGCCGTTTAGGTGAAATTATTCGAAGAGCTGCTTTCATCAGGCCTAAAATAATACCACTTCTTCGCTATGGATATCTTCGAGTTCACATGAAATGGCCATGTTGACATTGCAAATGAAGAATAAAGCGGATGAATTCATAAAATCTTCACCTGGAAGGATGTGGCAGTAATGAGACTTCTTCGGTGGTTTGCAATTACTGCTGCATTGGGATTTGCATGTTCTCTTGTCTCCTGCCAATTCTTCTACCAAACGAATTTCAGAGGTAAAGAAAATACTCTAAAAGTTCTATATCTAAATTAAGTAAATAGTCTGTTAATATTACAGAACTTTACCACAGCACGAAAAGCGGCAACATTATTATAAAAAGCTTTCAGTATGTCAAAATAATGTTGCCGCTTTTTCGTGCTGTGGTAAAGTTCTATATGTATTTATGGAGTTATGAAGTAAATCAAATTCTGCCTATACACGTTTTCTTATTAGAAACAAACTCACTAGGCTCAGCCTGGATGCTTAGTGATATTTTGTCAAATCCAGCCTTAAATGTTTCTTAATTAGTTCTTCAATTTAGAGACTTCCAATGACAAGAGCAGCCCACATTAGGTAATTTTGATGCAAGAGAGAAGATGCTTATGTATTGTGGGGCATGTAATTGATGCTCATTCTATTTTCTTGCTAGTTTGATAAAAAATTTACTTGCAAAAACAGTTTAACAAGTTATTGTTTGAAACTCAGCCTGCCTATGCTCTCAACAATTTCTTAATTTTTGCCTAATTTTAACCCCATGTTTCTTATAAACAAAGATGTGTATATACTACTTTTGCAGTCAAGCGAAAATTGAACGTTAATTTCGAGTCTAGTATCTAATGTGTAAGTTTAGTTTTGCTTTTAAAATGTGTATATATATATATATATATATATATATATATATATATATATGTAGGTTTAAAGTTAGCATAGTGTAGATCTAGGCTCCAAAAGGTAGCAACTATAATACTGTTTGTGATAGTCGAATGTATTTCATTGTTGAAGAGGATTTTATACTTTAACTTCTTCAAGCAAAATAGTTTGGCTAAGATCATTATGACGACGAATTATGCTTTAAATTTGAAAGACTTTCATTTTCTAAATTAATGCAATAGCCCAAACTCGATTTAAATTATGCAGGAAGCATATCATGATTGGTTTTAAGATTAGCTCTGCAAACGTTCAGCTATTCCTACCTGATGATATTATACCATTTATCAGGCTTGTTGCGACGTGAGCTAAGGGTTCGTAGCCCTTCTTCATTACGGTCAAGCTCGAACAGCGAGGGCTCTTGTGGAGAGAGTGAAATACAACAGAATGTAACACTAAAAGGTGGAATTCATGCAGGGTATTTTCGGAAGCTAGCTCAGTACGTTGCCATGAAGCTTTGTGTGGAACTTTGCTGTGAAGAGAAAGGGTGTGACGTTGCATTCATGACGGGAAGAAATTGCTACGGTGTACAATGCTTTAGTGAAGAACAATGCCAGGCGATTCCTGCGAAGAAACTACCATCAGAACAGATCTTCATTTCCCATGTTACTTTCAAAGGAGAAGGAAGTAAGTGAAAAATACTGTAGTACAAAGAGCCCCAAATACATTGATAAGAAATTACATGTTTGTTCTTCACATCAATATTCATTCTCCAACTAATCTGGATTCAAGTTGGAGCAGACTGTACTCTTATTGGATCTTCTTCACAATAGATTCCTGATCCAGTGAGGCGTGTTCGAACCACCAGAAGCTCTACCTATTCACACCCTTTCCAAGTTACACTATCTAATCCACGAACTCTATCTCACGAAACATCTTTCATTCCTAGAACTTCTCAACTGTGGAACTCATTGCCACCCACTACTTTCCCTGAATCCTACAATTTGTCATCTTTTAAATCTAACATCAACAAACTTGATCTTATCTCCCTCTCTACTTAAACTTCCCCGTTCTCTCAGTTTTTCCTTTGTCGGGGCTTTGTTATAGGCCCTATGGCCTTTCCCCGACATTACTTACTAAAAACAAGGCGTAGGGTGCTAGCCATTGCAGACTAAGGGGATTTTAAGGGCCACGCCCTAAAGTCGCAATTTGGTTGCCACACCCATTTCAGAATTCTGCTAGAGGTCCCTCAACCCAGCCCCAACTTTCTCATCGAATTTGGACGAATTAAACATTAATCTTGGCGAAAACTGGGGGATATCCCCCAATCCCCTCCATTGTGCCACCAATTGACGTAGGAGCACAGGGACACGTGTCTCCTCCATTTTTTACAAGTTTATCTGTAGAGCCTCTTTGCAACTTACATAGCTGCCTATATGCCTCCATATGTGGATGTCAAGGTGCCACTGAGTTAAATCCTTGTTCTTCACTAACAATATGGTAAACAAAACGGCAAATGAATAATTCTCTGCTAAATAGATTTGTTGTTGACCTGTTGCACGATTAGGTCTAACTTATACTGCACACATTCAAACTTATGATATTCACCTGACAGATTAATAAAAATACATGATATTGTTATTGATGATGCTCAAGATAGTAATCAGGGTTCATACTGAACCTGGAAAGACTGGACAACTTGGAAAATAGGCCATTTTAACGAAAAGTCAGGGAAAACCTGTAATAGTCAGAAAATTTTGTATAATCTTTATCCAAGTCAAGCAAAAGTAAGACAAAACAAATTATTTAGTCCATATGCCATTTTCATGAACTATTCACAGAGCTCTTTGCAAAGTAGCTGTTCCATTTGTTGTCAGTAAATTTGAGCTGTACCACTTTGCATAGTACTATAGCACACACACACACACACACACACACACACACACAAACACACAAACACACAAACACACACACACACACATACATATATATATATATATATATATATA
>WIPJ01067812.1:326495-352257 GCA_018155075.1 Cassiopea andromeda
CATCTTTTCTTATGATGTGACCAAGGAAGTTCAGTTGCCTGACTCTTATATCCTTCATCAGCTTTCTCTTCACTTGAACTCTGCTGAGTACATCTTCATTACATACTTTGTTAGTCGACGGAATCTTCATCATCTTTCTAAGGAACCACATTTCACAGCTTTCTAAACGCCTCTATATGTCAGATGTTATTGACCATGCTTCACTACCATGCATTAGGACAGGGTATCATGACAATCCAGTACCCGAAACCTGACCTTCATGCTTAGAGAACGATTTTGTAAGCTTCTTTTGTGTTTACAACACTCTTCTATTCTTAGGCCATAAATCACACGAGCCAAAGAATCTAAAGTGTTCTGCCACAAGAATGAAGGTTGGGGTGACCCTTCGCGGGGGCCTGAAAGCAGGGAACTTCACTGATGTTGGAAAAGTTGATAACATGGTGATTTGTACAAAACTCTGCTGTGTTGCTGAGAAATGCGACTTAGCTATGATGATAAACCAAAGTTGTTTTCTTGTCTCTTGCTATACAATGCAGTTATGTCAGGTTGTCAAGGCGATCAGCAATACGTATCAACCAAGTGTAGCATACGTCATGAGAAGGACTGGCGAGCTTCAAGAAGAGACAGGTAACTAGATAGTTATAGTTTGTATTGGAATGAGCATTTCAGAGTAAACATTACCGTACCGAAGTTATTTTAGTCAAGTTCTGACGATTCATATACTGGGGGAGTTGTGTCTTCAAAAATAGGGCAGGAAAGATAGGACATGGAGCAGATTCATTGTGGGAAATTGTTTCTATCAACCTAGTTAGTAAAACAGCAAGTTGCCTTGAGAGAGGCCCATATCCTGATCTCCCACTTCAACATCTCTCCCCAGTCTGTACATATCTAAGACTCGAATTGCCTCCTTCGAAAAAGCCTCCTTCCTAGAGCTACAAATTGCTAATATAGCTCCCTCGAAGAAGTCCCATCCAAACATGTAACTGTACCTATTTGAGAGTCTGTTAGTACTTTATAGCGCTAGGAAAGAAAAAGCAGTCATTTATTAACACACGCTTGCCTGTCTTGTAGAGAGAAACCCTATTTCTTGCATGTATAGCATAGAAGAATTGTTTATAGGTAGAAACATTTCAACTGGAATATGACCAACTACCAGGAAAATTTTGACATTCCCCCTCGAAAAATCCCCCCACCTATGACTAAGCCCCTATGCAGAAACCAAAAAATAAGTAAGCCCCCAGGGGGGACTAATTCCAGGATTTACAGTATTCTTTAATTTGCACGTCAATTATTTCCCTTGTGCAACTGTGCATATAGTATTCAATACAGTACTTATTCAATTATCCGGCCTTCTCGGGGAACGGAATTTCAAGATGTGTGCGGATAATTCAAAATTCCGGACAATCGAAAATATACGACTAACGGCACGAACCAGCATAAATAAACATGATCAGTTTTGTGAAAGTTTATTGCAAAAGCACACGTTACAAGCTAACACACTAAATACTCTTAAAATATAAATGAATCAAAAAAAGCAAGAAAAACAATCACAAAATATTATCAAAAATGCCAAAATTGTTCATAAAGGTTTTTTAAATTTCTTTCTTCACATTTTTTACGGACCGGACAATCAAAATTTGGATAAAGCATGTCGGACAATTGATTAACTACTGTATTCTGTATCTCATGATCATTTTGTCTATAGACTGTTATGTTGATGAAGCGTGTTCAGATTCCGTACCACTAACTAAAGTGTTGTACATGTAGCAATGGATTTTGTGAAGTTAGTCAAAGGGTTGTAGGGCAGAGCCAATGCATGAAGTCAAATTGACGGAAACTGCTATTTTAATGTTCCATAGAAATGAAACCTAAATCAGACTAGTTGAAGAGATAGTGATACTGTAAAGGTAGTCCCATATACTTTCGTACGTAGGGGAGTGCCTGTTATAGAGGACACTTATTCTGAGCCATCGGCATGTGAGGTAGGGTGGCCAGTTCCTTTCCTCGCCGCCTTTATCTCCCCAGTGTTCCCACTGGGTACTCATTTGCTGGGTGAACAGTGAGCGAGCATTCAGTCAGGGCATCGAGTCGGGCTCGGTCCTCAGACCTTCCGCATGGGAGGCATGCGTTCTAACCACTATGCTACCTCGCTCATAGTGATACTGTAGAAAGCTAAACTAGATTTGGGGCATGGTTTTCGAAGGCTACTTTACAAAAATGACTTCTACATGCATTCTCGGTGGACTATTGAGGAGAGTGTGCCTATCTTTATTGTCTGCGGGCCTGAGAGATCTGCATGCATTGAAACAGCTAAAACTTACTGTGCGATATAATTTGCAAATAGTCTGTTGATACTACAGAAATTTACCACAGCACGAAAAAGCGGCAACATAATTTTGACATACTGAAAGCTTTTTTTTTCGTCCGACACTCATCAGAGTATGAAAACGTCGGATAATGACCTAAAGGTAAACCTAAATATATATCCAGATGCAGTTAATGTGTTAGGATGCGTCTAATTGGCCCCAAGTGTGTCCAATGGATTGAAGACGTAGAAAATCAAAAATTCAGCTAACTGCTAACATGTGTACTTTGATGAAATATTCCTCAAAAATGGAATAATATTTCCTGCACAAAATACTCTTTATAATTCGAATTATCATTTCTAGCAACAAAGCTTGAAGCACTACACACATTAGACTCAAAACTCATGTGCAAAAACAGTCAGATATTCTACAACTCAACGCTTCGTGGAGGATACAAAGCGGGAAACTTTACTGATCTTGGCAAAGTTCCCAACATGTCTGCGTGCGTGCGACTTTGCTGCGGAGACAAGAATTGCGATGCAGCTTTCATGCTTGAGAAGAATTGCTACGCAGTGGCATGCTTACAAGAAGACCTGTGCACACCCGTTCACGCTAAAAAGTCTGGAGCATTGATTTCTTTGAATCCTAGACTGTCTTACATAACAAGCAGAACGGAAGAAGGTAAAATGCATTTTTATTATTGTGCTTGTCGGAACGAATAACTTATAGTAATTGCTTTGTAGCCGACAAGGAGGTCACTGTAGATCAGTTGCAATTTCACAAGCCTAGACAGAGGTGTCGTGGCAACTGTATAGTAGAGTGATAGGGGACCAAGGTCAAAGATTTTCCGATATAATTCCAAACCTTTATCTTTACCAACAGCAGAATCCCGAACAGTTTCCGACGAAATATTAAAATTTCCGAAAATCCGACGATTTCGAAAATGTAGAGGCTATGGCCCGCTGCCTCCCGGTCAAGACGCCCCTGAGCCTAGAATCAACAGCTACTTTCACCAGTGCCTTATATCAACACAGGAATAATTGTCTTTTCTTCTTTGTCGCAAAGAAGAAAAGACATTCACTCCAAGGATACACGTAGCACTTGAACCTACTTTTAGGGATAACATTTTTTCTACACAGACTCATTCAGCAGCTTCCCACCGTGATTGGATTACCTGATTTCATCAATTTGTCTTCCGCCTCTTAAAAATTTATTTACAGTTGGTGATCAAGGATTCCAAAGTCCTTTATACTTTTTCTCCCTTCCGTTTTGTTTCAAATAAAGTAGAAAACTTCGCCTTCTTGGACAAATTGAGCACCCAAAGCATCCTCTACTACACTACAATTGGCTTCCAAGATTTATAAAATCATCAACAATTTGAATCCATCTTTCATGGCGGAAGTATTTGCTACCAATGTTGTGCCGTATAATCTTCTTGGCAGCACTAATCTTGTTTTGCCCAAAGCTAGGACAAACCTGCATGGCGGTGATACTTTCAGGTTTGTTGGCCAAAAATTATGGCAGACTCTTCCGAAAGAAATCAAAGAGTCCCAAACATTGGAGATCTTAAAAAGAAATATTAAGGCCATACCTCTTCATTGCAGCTGCAAATTATGGAAAAGTTTTATTGTAAAATTTAGGATTTTTATAAGTATTTTGTTGTCGTATTTTCTTTATAATTGGCTTTAATTAGCTTAGTGCTATTATAGTTGCTAACTTTAAATAAATTATATATTGCTATTATTATTTCTTTGTTCCCCCATCTTTTCACGGCTTCACGTTGGATGTTGTTTGGTCAAGTGACTGAAATATCTCTCTTCTCAACATAGAGCAAAAGTTCCTATTGTTCATCACCTTCGGTTCCAAACTAGTCCTCCTTTTATTAACTATTTTTTAATTGCTCCTAATGCTATGAACTAAACTATAGAACTTTGATGTACCTTATGGCCCTAATTTAACGCCGGTCCTGATAATGCTAGGGAAGAAACTTTGTTTACCACCACTTTGGGTCACAGTTTAGGCCATTCAAAAAGGTGCGATAGTGACAAGACCTTGCATTGTTCATAAATTATTCCCATATTTCAGAAATTCTGAACTTCAGTATTCTTGTTGTATTTACGGTGATGCTTGGGTCTTGACTCTACTTAATTCCTATCCCTAAATTGTAACATAGAAGAGAGCGTGAGTTATCTCGTAGTGATATCAAGAATCTCTAAAAAGGCTGTTTAAAACTTACGACTTTTTCTCTTCAACACGGCAACTATCGTCAGGGTGGCTTTCATCTATTTCAGCTACTTCTACTTCTTCAACGACAACTAACTTTACGATAAAACTAAACTACTTTATAATACTCAACACAGAAGATGGTGCAAAACAGAAAATATCCAATAATAATTTAAAGTCCATAAATTGCTCAATAGACATTATGTTGGTTCTCTTTGCACAATCGTGGTGCAATGTTCCTTATTCAGTTCTGCCGATGACGTTTCCGTTGATGTGGAGGAGCCATGTCATACAATATTCTTGTAAACTATATTCTTATGAAAAGATGTATTGCATAGTCTGTCAGTTTTGTTGATTGTTAATTCTTATTTCCAAACGAATTGAACGTGTTTCTGATTCGAGCACATTTGCATATATCAGCATCTCCAACTCTTTTCTCCCCATCCCAACAAGTAAATATAAGCATTTCAAAAGATCTTCTTCTCTAATGACGTAATAAGTGAATGTTTCCAAAAGTAAGAGCTACAAAAATAACGCCACTACTTAGACGAGTATTCATGATGCCACTTAGGGAGAATTAACACCATTAAGAGCCAGCGTAGAAAGGACCAATAAGGTAGGTAGGCATCTTTCCATTATCATGATGCTAATACCATATACATTGGCACAGTGATTTGCCGAGACACTTTCTATTAGGGGGGGGGGCGTTTTGTTCAATTGACCAACTATTGTTATTGAAGAGAAAGGTCACGGAAAAACTATGGCCAACTCTCTTGCAGCATGACTGACTTTTGACTAACTTTCTTGCAAATTTGAAAATATTGGGGGAGCCCCCAGTCACCCCCTATTGGCACATCCTTGCATAGACACTGCACTCTTACAACTGCATCAGTAGGAAAACCCTTCTGTCGCTCAGTTGATTGTGTGAGCAGCCCTCTGACACCCATTTAAAAGAAAGGATTGATAATGGGAGCATCAAATTCTTTTTTCTTTCAGTTACTTCTAAGAAGATTTTATCCCCTGATGGAACATGTCACTCCGGTGTTATATCCTATGATGTCACCCTCAAAGGTGGAATGAGCGCTGGTAATTTCACGCCACACGGGAAAGTAGGTAGCATGGAAAAGTGCATCGAGAAATGTTGCATCCAAAGGAACTGCAATGCTGCCATGATGCTCAAAGATGCGTGCTTTACGGTCACGTGCCATGAAGACGAGCTGTGTGAAAAGAGACCGATTCCTACGTCATCCAGTTTCAATCCCAAGATTGCATTTGTTTACAGGGATAGGAAGCAGAAGAAAAAAGGTGAGCTTTAAAGATGATATCACGCTTTTCTATATGCTCTCTTTATAAGGAGCCTATATGTACACGGGGGGGGGGAGGAGTAGGGAACTTGTTCTACTTAAGACTAAATCCCTAAGGAGCCTTTCAGCTTTCAGATTTTGAATATCTTGGTTACTGCCAACAATCGAGAATAGAGAAGCTGACTAAATTCATTGCTGTCAAATTCACAACAATTATGGTTAATCCAGTTAACTAGAATTTCTTAGTCTGGTTTCTACAATACATCTTTGCTTGTAATGTCGATGACTTTTGAACTGCGAAAAGTATAACAATTAATCCTTCTGGAAATGTGAGTTGAAGCTTTCTGAACATGCTTACAAATTATTTTTCAATCATTCGAAACTAGGTGTTATCAGCTTTTTCATAAAGAGAGTACAGTATTTATCATGAAAATACGCTCCTGGAGCGAATTCTCGCAATATTATTGGCAGGAATCCTTCGTTGGTGATTCCTTTGTTAGCCAATCAAGATTTCACGCCTATGCTCTTCTAGCCACCCTTTGCAAGACAGATGAGGAAGAGAAACTTATCGATTTAGTATTTACTAACTTGCTTTCTTTCTATTTTATTGTCTTCTCTGAATTTATAATTCTCTTTTAGCTGCAAAACAGACAAGTCAAGTGCCTTCAATTCAACTTGCAAAGCCCAGTCCGAACCACGGAACTGCTAGATATAGGAACAGGCCTATGTCCCATCGCCACACGCTGTCCATGATTCACTTAAACCCAAAACTCTCGAAAACTAATCATACTCCTTCGATTGGTAGATTAAACACTGTTAGCAACCAATTAAAACATGGGAAGGGAGTAACGCTCCCTGGTAGCAAGACTGTGTCTAAAGATGAAAACGAGGCAGTGCGCGGTAATTTTAGCTCCCTACATGACATGGTAAATTTCATAACTATAGGTACGGATGCAACCGAGAAGCCACATGTAACATCGAAACCTTCTGGTGTTCCAGTCGAATCTGTAGCTGACCAGTTTGTTAAGCTGACGAGTAAAGTTCCTGGAAGGCCTCCTTTTCAACCAGCTGTAACGGAGAAAAAGAATTTCTCATTTGATCACAGCGTAACCGTCAATAGCCGCAAATCGTCGTTTGTGAGCAACGGGGGGAAGTCAGATGAGGAGGGTAGAGAAAAAATGACGGTAAATAATAACAGCACCTCGCGTTTGGATCAAAAGCGAATTCTGCTTGAGGACAATGACCAACAACCGAAAAACAATGGAATATTTAAACTCGGTGTTAAGCTAGGGCCAACATTAACAAACGGACGAACGTCGCCTACGATTTTTCGTCACAAGCCGACTACAAAAACCAAGCTGGAAACGATGTACAGCGAAAATGAGGAAACGACAGGTGAGGTGGAGAGGAACTTAACAAACATCGTGGAACAGCTGGAAAACATAGCCTCCAACGATACATTTGAAGGATCTGGAGACGAAAAAGAAATAGAATCAGAAGAAAACTCACCAAACATAGACACAAAAGAAACCAAGGAAACAAGGTTGGCAAATGAAGAGGACATTGCAATCCAGAGGTTTCCAGGCTTGAGCTGGCTTGAAGAGGATTCGGGCTGTACAAACAGCGAGATAATGAAGAATGTTACCCTACGTGGTGGAATCAATTCAGGGAAGTTCAAAGATAGGGGCTGGATGGATGACTTTCGCCTCTGCATCAAGCTTTGCTGTTTGACAAAGCTTTGTGATCTTGCATTCATGCTGAGGAATAACTGCTTTACTGTTGAATGTAAAAGTGAAGAGCTTTGTGAAGCCGTTCCCGTAAAAACCTCTGCAGAAAAGCCTCCATTACTGGCCTACATCTATGCAAGGAGCCTGCCTTTTGCGAAAAGAAACTAGCAATGTAATTCTAGCGAAGCTGGGGGGTCTGGGGGGGACTACAGCCTCACTTTCTTGTTAGTACATGATGTCATATAATAAGCAGCCTCCACTGCCACGACAAATAGAAGCTTGCGACTCGTCCTCAGCTCCCTCACTTAAAGTTACACTACGGCGTCCCCGGATGAGAATAGCATTTTATATGCTGAACAGGCCGCTGTGACGTAATTGGATGTGTTTTGACTAGAGAAGTCCCTCCAAGCGGCAACACTTCTTTAAGTGTAATGGGTTCAACTTCTTGGTAATCGCTTACTTGCTCCCAAAGATCCCACGGGTGTGGAAGTATAGCCTTTTTTTCTCCTTGAAGCAGGATTTTAATGTTAAGACCGGCTCATCGTTTTCTAGAACCAAAGGTACATTGACAAAGAATTACGTCACGACACCTCAGAGGGCCTAATTGCTAATTTGTGTGATTTCCAGCAAGAACTTTATATCGACTTCTTCGCCAAAGTCAAAACTAAAGTTAGAGCCGCTCCTGCCTATTTCAAGCGTTCAGGATACCATGTTTCCTATAAAAAAAAGCCCACAGCGTTCTTTAAAAACCCGAACTTTATGATGCGGCGTTCTTTACAGGGTTGGCACTAGCTACAAATTGAACACAGCACGAAAAAGCGGCAACCTTCTCTTCACATACAAAAGCTTTTCTCGTCAGACACTCATCAGAGTATGAAAACGTCGGAGAGTGACCTAAAGGTTAACCGAAATATATTTCCAGATGCGGTTACATGTGATAGGATGCGTCTAATTGTCCCCAAGTGTGACCAATTAGGACCTATTAACATTGTCTACTTGAAGAGTCCCAATGAGAAAACAAACTTTTTTTGTCTACACAAGTCTGGGTTCTGAGTCTTGATGTAAACAGATTCCAAAACACTTAAATGAAAAGACGATCTTGCTTGCCCAATGATCCAAAAATTTTTGTCTGTATTTGTTTTGGCGTATTCTGGACTTGCAATAAGGTGTTGTCCTATAGTCACTATCCAACGTTTTCATACTCTGATGAGTGTCGGAGGAAAAAGGTTTTTAGTATGTGAAAAGAATGTTGCCGCTTTTTCGTGCTGTGGTAAAGTTCTGTAGTATCAACAGACTATTTACAAATTTAACAATGAAACTTTAAACAATGTTTTCTTTTACCAAATAAGTGTAGCAAAGACTGAGTGAAAAATGTTTTTAAGTTCAAAATAGATATGTTCACAGTATGAAAAATATCAAACAGTTTTATTAGCTCTGTCTCCATCGCAGTCTTCGTTAGCACTGTCCATAAATTGCCCGAAATTTTCTGAAAAGTTGCTCGTTTTCAAGAAAGTTGCCAATTTATATTTCAACCACACCCATATTCACTGAATGATAAACTGCTCGATAGACATTGGACCACAATGAACGTTTTTTCAAAATCTTTCTTACAGACACAGTTTTTCCAGTTAACATTTGAAGCTCAGCCTGCCTGTATTTCTTAAAAGTTTCTTAATTGTTGCTTTATTCTAGTCTCTTGTTTCTTAGAGACACCGTTTCATAGGAACACGTGCTACCTAACAGTGAAACTAAACGATTGGACAAATATATTCTCGAAATAAGCTGTATTCTACACTTTGTTATTGTTTCACTCGTAGCAGAAGCATGACTGTGACTTAAAATTTGCCCGATGAACTGGAAGTTGCTTAACAAGCTGACAGTTGCTAGAAAAGCCTAAGTTGTCGAACAGTTGCCGAACAGTTGCCGAGCAACTTATGGACAGGGCTAGTCCTCGTTCATGATATGAGCTTTTTAACGCAGCGTTCAAAAGAAGGCGGCGTCTTTACAAAGGGTTGTCCAGAAGTGGGGCGTTCTTTTGAAATAGGCGTTTATCAGGGGGTGCCTTCCTTTAGATAAATACGGTATGTGGTTGATTGAAGAGAAGCTTCTTGCAGGTTAGATTTTTGCAAAAAGTTTGATCGTGATGACCAGGCACGCCGGAGAGGAGGCAGAGGGGAGTAGGGGAGCAAAAGTACTCTTTTTGAAATGCAATAGAATCTTTTTCAGACATTGATATGATCCAAAGGAAATCAAATATGCTATACAAACAAGCAATATATGATTGGAAGAGAGAGCAATTTGTATAATTCTACGAATTACAGGCCCTGCTAAAGTATGGAAGGCGAATGTCTCTAAGAGTTACATTGAATCCCAAAGAGGTGCCCATGCAAGTCGGTGCCCTTTTGTTCTTGTTGGCCTCCCTTTCCCCACTATCGTTCCGGTGTGCCTGGTGATTACTGAGAGTAAAGATTCTAATAACTGGAAAATACAAGGCAATGTGTTGAGGGATTGTAAAGAGTTGATACCATTTTGCTAGGGGTCAATTAGTTTAAGGATTTCTTTAGACAGTAGCTTAGACACATCTCTGAATATAGTCGCTGTGTAAGACCTAATACTTTCCATTAAAGGTAGATTTTGCTCTGAGAGAATTCTCTTCTGTAAGTTAATCTTAACGTTAACTGCTCTTAAAGCAGTTGTTCTTTATCTACTCGTTTTTTTATAAGAAAGAATTTTTGCCCCAGTTCTGAAACTTTCTTAACTTTTTCACGATTCCAGTATCAAAACTTTCTTCAGACTTTCTTAGCAAAGATTTTTGAGTTTCACATCAATGGAAAGTGAAATAGCTCCATATACAGTTAAAATGATGATAAATCTTAGTAAATAACAGAAGCTACACTGTCAGAAGGTACCAACATCTCGTACATGACATTTTGTACACAGATAAATTGAGTTTTAGATACAGAAACACTAATAAACTTTCCTAAGTCTTATAAATCCAGTACTGACCTTCCTTCACTATTGAGTAGCTGAGTGCTACTTCCTTATGAACAACTTTCTTATAACAAAAACGTATGTTTGTAAATAGCAAGAATTTATTGTCAATTCCTATAAATAGAAGCAATATTTGATATATCTTATTTTTATATGCCTAATTTTTATAAAAAATTGCAGTGTTTTGGAGTTGATTATTATAATGATATAGATGTGTTTCTGTTTTCTCTCGTCACTTATCTCAGAATTGAATATTTAACTTCTTAAAGGGTTTCGAAACTAGAGAGCGGGTTTTACGCTCATCAGGCATTGATCTAAAGACACCACTCCTTGAAACGATCAATGGACGAAAGGCTTTTTTTTATCGAGGTGCTAAATTATGGAACGGTCTAGAAATGCAAGCAAAACAGGCAGTCTCCCTGAAAACTTATTCGCTTATTCGGGTTTTACGCTCATTAGGCCCTGATCTAAAGACACCACGCCTAAAAGCGATCAATGGCCGGAAGGCTTTTTCATATCGAGGTGCTAAATTACGGAATGGTTTAGAAATGCAAACAAAACAGGCAGCCTCCCTGAAATTCTTCAAAGACCAACTCTAGACATGGACAGTTTTTATTTAATTTTACCTTCTTTATTTTCTTCTTAGTCTGTAAATTAGGTATGTAAATTTACTTTGCATACTTGCGTCTATTTCAAGGGTGTAATCATCTTTGTTACAGGTCCGGTTGAAAAGCATTATTCTTAATAACCTTGTAAATGCATATGAAAAATAACTTTCTTGTAGGGGCATAGCTAGCGGAGGTACTTGAGGGTGTCAGGGGCGGATCCAGGATGCTGCACACGCCACGCATGTGGCAATCAAACTATCTTTGAAGTGACGTCATTATTGATAATTTTCTAGCACTTTTAGAATTCCATGACCCACTTCCATTCTCTCTTCATATTCATATTCATATTAACTTATTTTTATACGAATTACCCTTCAGCAAAACTAAAATAAAATTAGTAAACATCATAGTCATAATGGTTTAGTTAAAATAACAAAAATTAAAATGTACCTTCGGCTGCTCTTCCAGGGGGTTGTGTTTGAATTATTGTCAGCTCATCAAATACATTTCAGTTGCTTTTTGAAGTGAAAAAGCGTGGGAAGTTCTCTAACGCTTAAGGGGATTTCATTCCAGGTTTTAAGAGCAAAGTATGAAAATCCTTTCTTTGCATACTCTAGATTATACTTCGGAATCTGGATATTTCTGCAGAATCGTGTATTGTATCTGGAGTGGTGGGACCTTAGATTGAACTTGTTCCATAGATTTTCTGGGCACAGCTTATTAAAGATCTTATTAACCATAACGGCACTATAAAATGTAATAAGCTGTTTAACTGATAGAAATTTTGGTGTCCAATTGTCTTTTATCCTGGACGTATGAACCATAGAAACTGCTCTGTCTTGGAGACGTTGTAAGAAATTCTAATTTTGTGCTTGATAAGCTACCCCAGATTACATCAGAATACAGCATATGACTTTCACCTAGAGCTCGATATACATTGCTTACTGAGGACTGAGGGAGGATGTTTTTCAGCCTTTTTAGAGATCAAAACCCCCACGACTTTTGTTGTGAACAGTTTTGTATTGTCGTTCCGAACTTAATCCTTCATCTACAATAATCCCTAGCAATTTAGTGTTTCTCACTCGTTTATATCAGAGTCATTCAGTCTCTATGGTTCATGTACCTCTACTTCATTTATTTTTCAAGGATTTCCAATTATCATATATTCTGGTATTTTTGGGATTAGCACTTAATATATTTATCCGCATCCACGTACAGATATTTGACAATTCTATTTGGGCCCTTTGGATTAGATTTTTCAGCACTATCGAATGTTACTGTGATATGAGTATCATCGGCGTGCAGAGCTGCTTTAGAGTCTATCAGGTATTTTTCAAAGTCGTTCAAGTATATTATAAAGGGGAGGGGGCCAAAACATGAGCCCTGTGGGATGCCACAAGTTACCGTTTTAGTCCCCGAATTGAGACCATTTGCGGCAAAATACTGTTTCCTATTTTCGAGATATGATTGTATCCAGTCCCCAGCAATGCCTCGAATGCCGTATTTCCTCAACTTTCCTATCAAAATTGCTTGGTCAACGGTATCAAATGCCTTTTTCAAGTCGAGGAATATTGTTAAATTAAGTTGCTTGTCGTTAATATTATCATACCATTTGTCGGTACTATCAATCAATGATGTAATTGTTGAACAGCATTTTTGAAAGGCTGACTGACTCATTGTTAAGGCCTTTGTTGCCTTCAAATGTTCATAGATTTGATTATGAACTATTTTTTTCAAGAATCCTGGGGAATACAGGGACTACTGAGATGGGCCTATAATTATTTGCGTCACTTCTAGACCCTGATTTGAAAATAGGGGTTACTTTTGCCACTTTCCAGATGTCAGGGAAGACTCCTTTCCTTAAGGAAGAGTTGAAATCATAGTTAATGGTTGACTTGTAAGATCTGTGACATCTTTTATCAACATTATAGGGATCTTATCAGGCCCAGGTGTCCTCTCTTCACTCCTTTTGACTACGCCCTTTTGTGCCACCCTATTGTGCAGCAGTCACAATTTTGCTGGATCCGCCCCTGGGGGGTGGTACGTCCCAATCATCGCTAATCTTGTCGGTAACTCCAGATTCAATGACTTCTGACCTCAACACACTAAAATATAGTATTTCATAACAGGCCGCCCTCTGCGGGGCACAATGGAAATAGTTGTCCGCATGCAACAAAAACATTGCGAATTTCGAAAACTTCCCAATTTCCCAGTTTCACTAATTGATTCAGCAATGTTGTTTTTTAAGTCCCCATAATCTTTTTGCATAGGAAAAAGTTTATTGGAAAATGAGGCTCAAAGCCATAATTGTGAACAGAACTCGATCTCCAAAAATCAATTTGTTTTACTGCCGAAAATCGGCTTTGCCATATTTTTTGCATTGGAAGTGTTGAGGGTAGATTAAAGTTGAAATTTGCAAGGTTGTCGAAGTCAAAGTATCCAGTTCTTACTAGTTTTAGTTAAGTATAAATTAAGCAAATAGTAAAAATATTTCAACATCACTTTAACGAAAATTGAGAAAAACTGAGCAGCAAGTGGTTCTCTTATATAAAAATGTGTATTGATGCTATGAGTCATTTTTGTTACATACCAGAACATAGTATTTCATAACAGGCCGCTCTGCGGGGCACAATGGGAACAGTTGTCCGCATGCAGCAAAAACATTGCGAATTTCGAAGGCTATCTTCTAGCCAACCACATAATTCATTTTCTAGTAGCATTTAAAAATGTCATGTCATGTTCGTCAAATAGTTTCTCACTGCTGTACTTTTCTATATGGTGCACGAGAGGATGCATGATGGAGTACGCGCAAAATGTTCTCTTCACCTTTCTCCTATCTCTTCTTCCTCATTTTCAGATCCAGATTTGGAAAGTATAGCATGCCATATGTAGTTTCCGTTAAAAAATTAATTTGTGACGCTAAAAAACTCCTGTCACTTTAAACATTGAATCTATCACCCCTTCATATGCTCATTGTATTTCTATACATTCTGACTATTGTAGCGAAAAGCTTTGATTTCTGACGATTTATCAATATGGATCTTTTCTAGTAAATTTGTCATTAACTCGTTGCTAATAAGCGTATATAATATCTATAAGTAATTTGAATCTTTGACAGCCAGTCAGAGGCGCGCTAGAACATTTGTTTTGTTGTTGGCTTGTTGGCCGAAATGAGACTTTTTGGAAGAAAGTTGCTGGCATGTGACTTCAGATTCAACGACTGTCATTGAATGCATTTTTTGCCAAGGCATGCTCAAAATAGTGCTGGAAATTCACTTTCTGGCATCAACGCATCCCATAAAATAAGGAGTCCTTGCTAAGAAAACGCTTCTGTCGGTAAAATCAGCTTTTTCAGTTTCTGTCAGAAAATCGAAGCGATACACCCCCAGAAAAAGAGGCCACGCTATACCACTGCTTTCTAGATGCATACATGGACTAGTTTCACTCATGGGTGGCGCCAAGGGAGGGCTATAGTCCCTCATCGGAGCATTCTAGCAGGGATGGTGCTAGAAAAAATTTTTGTGGGTGTCAGATCTCCAGCTGCCGAGTGTTGTAAAATTTATGCTCTTGTGGATCAGTGCAAGACTTGACAATGAACTAAACTTCTCGTTGGATATATAATAGCATTGAATCAACCCAATATTTACGATAATTACATGAATCTTGTTTTATTTTGAAACTCTTAACTTAAACTCGTAGCGTTAGACTACTGGCTGTGCACTCTTAATCTCAACTCGTAACTCTTAACTATAAACTGTGAACTGTCAAGCGAATATTCAACACCGAGAAAGGAATGTGAGCTCAAATTTTATAAATCAAAGCTATTTTAAAAATCATTTTTCAAACTATATAAGACGCACAACTAGCAATTCTGGAGGGCAGGGGTCGAATTAAAGCTAGAACTTGTTGAAGAAGAAATGGATTTCGAATACTTTTTTCAGATTCGTAAGTGGAGAAAATACTGTAGGAGATTTACTGATGTCAGTGCTTCCTAAGAGAAATGATTCTTATTGCCATTTCTTACCAAGGAAAGGGAACACGGGAGCCTGGGTGAAGCCCCCAGAAAATTTTTTCGACTTAGCCTTTTCAATGTTAGGAAAGCAATCTTATTGAAGAGAGGGCACTACAAACAGGCACTTTCATTCCTATGTTGAAAAGGGCAGTAGTCTAGACCTCCAGAGCCCCCTAGTTGGCCAGTATAAACCAACTGCTTTTCAAATGCAGGTTATCGATAGAGAAGCACTTTTCAAGTACCAAGGTATCAACTTCTTTGAGAGAGACTTGGGGTCTGGGGGCTTGCCCCCAGAAGAAATTTTATAGGATAACTCTCTTAGACAGTCTGAAAATGCCCTTCTGCGTAGTAGGGAAACATGTTTTCATCATTGATCTTCATTTTACGATGGAAAGTATAACCCCAACCTCCAATTACTTTTGCACGAATATGGAAGACCAAACTCTGATCATGAAAGTATAAATCTTCTTGTTAGTGAGTCTAGTCAGGCAAATGTGAAAATGATGAGAAAATCTATTGGTATCCACTTCGTCCAGAGAGACATGGGAGTCTGGGAGCTTGTCCCAGAAAAATTTTTTAAATCGCTCTCTCTGGAACGTGAGAAAATGCCCCTTTGCGTGGTGGGAAAATTTGTTTATATGATTGATCTTCATTCTGTGATGGCACATATCATCCTACCTTCCAATCTGTGTTGCACGAATTTTGAAAACCTAAAAGTTTGATCTCGTGAGAGAGCCTACTCAGGCAAATGCAAAAGTGATGGATTGAGCCAATTTCTGATACTCCAAAGAAGGCTCTGCGCCCAGTCTCCTGGCTACTAGCTTTTAGCTGCAGAATGCTATTCCGTCATGAATTTGTGAAGAAAACTGCCAAAGTGTGCCTGTGTGTCAAAAAAGAAAAGTAGTGCACCCGAGTAGTTCCTAAATGCGCTTGCACGTCCATGTACAGAGATTGATACACCTCAATAAATAGTATAAATTGACCTCTCCCCCGTCGGGGGTGAAGTCCCTGCATGCTAGTCCCCCGTCGGGGGGTGAAAAACTACTTTTTATGAGATCTTTGGCATATATAGTACTCTGGTAACTGTATTTTAGCCTCCTCGTTCGAAGAGCAATTTAGACAACTCAAGAAGTATCGCAGAACGTGCGAAATATCTTGCTCATTCATAAATCCGCCATATTAGTCACGTGACTCTTTTGAAGCGGGAAACCAAACTTCAAAATTCGTCAGGCGCAAACTGAATTCGCCCGCCATGTTGGGAAGTGTCTTTGTCTTTGAAATTCAGCGACCATTATCCAGCAAAAGCATGGCTAAAATGACCAACTCAACTTAGGAGCAAATGACGAAGACATATAAGAATTTAATGCACATAATTACTAATTGTTACAACTGAAAAAGGCAAGTTAATACTTTGGTTTTTGCTCATGTCTGGCAGTTAGAGTGTTAGGCCCATTTAGTAATCAGTCTCTTTGAAGCCGTATGGAGTAAAATGAAGTTAGCTCCTGTTGTTGTCATGATTACAGAGCCTAATTTTATATGTTTTGATGAGAAATCTAGTAGCATTTGAATGGATGTTAAACAATTGAGTGCGTGACATTGCAAAATTCTTATGTGGTTAATGTTTGATAATCGCTTGCCTTTTGTACGCATGCATGCGCATGACTAAAATGAGTCGTTAGCACGTATTATATCAAGGGAACGGAAGAAAAGACAAAAATAAGAAATCTATGATTTTCAGACAAAACAGGCCCCTTGATAGTCAAGAGACTGAAATAATGGCGATTGTCTTATTATCAAACACTCTTCTACAATTGACCCTAATTTATTTGAGAAATAATTCTAATTCATATTCTAATTTATCGTTCTATTCTTTATTGCAGCATAGTCTTAGCATTTGACAATAATCAACATGTTTTATGCCAATTTCATTCTCGCTAAGAAAGGCCCATTGGCAAAAATATGGCTTGCAGCACACTGGGAGAAAAAGCTGAGCAAAGCTCATGTATTTGAAACTGACTTGCAAAGCTCAGTAGAAAGTATTATTGCACCTAAAGTGAAAATAGCACTAAGGACTTCAGGGCATCTTCTCCTTGGAGTTGTAAGAATCTACTCAAGAAAAGCGAAATATTTGCTGGCAGACTGCACAGAAGCATTGATCAAGATTAAAATGGCATTCAGACCAGGGCTTGTTGATCTTCCTGAAGAAAGCCGTGAAGCTCAAATGGCTGCAATCACACTGCCAGAAATTCAAGAATGGGATGCTATTGTTAATGATCTCAAGTATGGTATATTCTACTGTTTGAATATCTTACATAATTTTTTACAAAGAATCTAACTCAAGGCTTACATAATTTTTTTGATAAGAAACCTAACTCAAAGCCTCGCAATACAAGTTTCTTGAATTTTGGCCACATTCTAGTTTCATTTCATATATTTTAGGAGGGTGATCATTCAGCAAAAGCTGTTCCTCAAGGGGCCCTCGAATAAAATTTACAATATTTACAAGTAAAAATAGGCTAAAATAATAAAAGAACTAAGTTTTAAAATGTAATTATAATGCTAGAATAAAATATAAAAAAACATAAAGCTTAGGAATTGTACAGCAAAAGATTTACAGTGACACTAATGATTTTTGTAAAGTTCTAGAAGTTTCATAGAAGTTTTTTAATTTAATGAAAAAAGTTGCATTGAAAATGCAAGGAAAAAGGTTGCTGTAGCAAACTAATATTATTATAGCAAACAGTATATGCCAGAGTGAGCTAAAATCTAAAGCAAGTCATGCTGAAATTGTTTAGTTCAGTGTTATATTGAACCAGTAAACAACTTAAATGTCCAATTTGTCTAAAGTTTCTTAGCTCTTTCCTTGTAGTTCTAAAAGTTTCTCAAAGGTTCCTTATAGGCCAATCTCTTGTGCAAAAAATGTATGGTTAAAATATTTCTTAAATTTTTGCTATATTTTAGTGCTGGAAGTTTCTTAAAAGTTTCACAATTTATTGAACCAAATTGCAGTAAAAGTGTAAGCAAAATGTGAATGCAGCAAACCATTAGTATGATATCAAATAATATATGTCAGTGCTAGCTAAAACCTAAAGGGTTATTCCATGTCAAATCAGTACAGTCATGTAACCCACCATCACAGAATTTGCTTATTTTTGATACATATGAACATATCCATGAGGTATGAAAATTCCCCAAATTTCAGCTCAATGTCATTGTTGGTTCCAGAATCATAGCATTTTGAAGTTGGCATTTTCAGAGGCAAACATGTCTTTGCAGCCAGCATTTTTACCACACCTCTTCATATAAATGTATCTCTAAATTTTGATAGAGTTGTCCAATTCATCAGAAATTGTAAACACGAAGGTAAATGAAGATGCTACTGTTGAATATGCTATCCGTTTATTGTTGCATGGTCACTAAAGGTGACATTTGTGGGTGTGAAGCCTGAAAATCAATTTCCCAAAAATTGGAAATTGGACCTCAGAATGAAGATGTAGATGATGTGATAGGAAAATTCTGGATTCATATTTGCGATCAACACATCTAGAAACCTTGAAATATGGCAAAATTTAAAATTGTATATGCAAGACAACCAGACTGCATCATCTTTATTTAAAGATGTTCATTTCTATTACTTTTTGCATTATGATTATGATGAATAGTGTCATTAAGTTGTGGTATTTGACTTCAGTAGGTGATTTGTATACATATGGCTTTATTTTTCTATCTGTACTACCAGGGTTGTAGAGGAGGAGGGTCAGGGCAAAGGTGGGCCCCCTTTTACTTATTTGGGGAGGGTGGGATCAGCCCTCTTAACTTATCTTGACTTATCCTTAACCAATTTACATGAATATAAACTTAACCAATTTATATGCATTTTTTGTACTGTTTTGAGATGGAATGACCCTAAAGCAATATGATGCTCACATTATTTGAATTCAGCTTTACATTGAGTTATATAATGATTTCAATGTGCTATTTGTCTGAAGTTTCTTAACTCCAATTTAATTTTTAAAAGTTTTATAACTTTTAGGCTGTCTAGTACTAGGATGCTTATAGTTTATAATGTTTTTCTTTACAGAAAACCAGTTTGCTGGTTTCCTGTAAAGAAAAATCCTCAAATTGTTGTTTGTTCAAATAATCTCAAATTGTTTTGGTTATTTGAGGCAATTTATTTAGCAGGCACCCAGTGTTATTATAAAACAAAATTTGTTTCCTAGCAACTTTGATATACAAGCACAAATCAACTTGAACCAAAGCAGAGTTGAAGAAATCACTATGAAAGAAGACCTTGTTAGCATGAATTTTATCACTGATGATAATTTCTTTGGTGATACACCTTTTGGAGAAACAAATGAGAAGGAAATCTTGCGAGCTGGTTCAGCATTTGATGAATCTGTATACAAGGAGAGTGATGCTTCAAAAATCACCATTGAGGAGGAAAAAGATGAGCTTGGAGATAAATCAACAGGAAGCAAAAGTACTTTAGGTAATGTCCATTATCTCATATAGCTAAAGTATTACTACAGAATTCCATTCTTACAAATACTATGGAAATTGAGAAGCTATTATTGTGAGAAAATTTTGAACTATGAAAATCATTTTTGTCTGTAAAAATGTGCCAAACAAGTTTCCGCTGATAACAGGTATGTAAATTCAGTGGAAAGGCAGTTAGACTTTCTTATTGAGTGTTGATTTGCAATGATTAGAACATCTTCTAAACTGTTGCTATTTAATAACTCAAAGTAAGGACTATTGCATTGAGACTAAGAATCCTTACAAAAATATCTTTGATTGAGTTACTGGTGATTTAATTCTGTCTTCACCTTAATTTTAGCCTAGAATGCTATTCATTCAGGTCAAAGCTATGTTACTATGCCACAATGGCCGCCCCTTAAGTATTCTTGTATGCTAATGACTTAGAATCTTTTTTAAAACGTGCATTAATTCAGTGCAGAAGAGTGATTCCCAAACTTTTCAAATTCTTCTACCTTCCCCTGAGACTGTCTCATCCAGCCTCATCATCATCATCATCATCATCATCATCATCATTTGATGTCCGTAATTGCCAATTTAAAGTGGAGTTGGATGGGTGATCACTGCCTTCCACAGCTGGTGATCTTATGCCATGTGTTCCTTTATTCCCAGTGTTCATATTCTCTGTCAAACATGATCTCCATTTTTTCTTGGGCCTTCCCACCTTGTCCAGCCTGTGGAGACTTTTGGTCTACAGAAAAAGTAAGGAAATTTACTTGTATCCTGCCTAGATTAACTGGTTACATGGAATTATGTTCAACGGTAACTGAATAAAATGATATTGAGTAAGTGGTAAAAGCAACATATTTTAATTTCTTTTCAAGACCTGAATTGTGTTCTTGACCTCCCATCTGCTGTTGAATAGTTGATGCAGCCCTTAGGTGGAAAAGTTTTAAAAACCTTGGTATAGATGGCAGTGCCTATCTTGCCAATTATGCACTGACATTTGCTTGTATTTTAGACATTGCCCTCGATGAGCCAATCAGAGATGATGGATTTGGTGGTGGAGAAGGCATGGATTTCTTTGAGGGCTTTGGAGCAGGAGAGGGCATTGTCCCTGGGTTTGAAGACTTGGGAGCAGAGCCTGGCCCTACCAATGAAGAGCCACTGGCACATGATGTTACTCTTGAACCATTAGACATCACTCTCACAAAAGAAGATGAAAAGGAGAAACCAAAAGAGCCTGAAGTGAGCCAAGGGGAGAGTCTAGAGAGTCCAGAGGCAGTTGTTCCTGTTGGTAAGCTTGAGTATTATTTAGAATGAATGAAAGCAGTTTGTGGGTATCCAGGGGGTTGGAAAAATTTCTACATTTTAGCACACATGGGGTCACAATTTAAAGAATGGCTTAAGATCATTATAAAGTGATGAAAATAATCAGACAGGTTGTCATAAAACTTAAAAACATTCTATATATATATATTAAAATGTAATATATATATATATATATATATATATATATATATATATATATATATATATATATATATATATATATTTGCCTTGAGTATTTGTTGAACTTCATTGTGTGATGCAACATCTTTAGCTGTTTGCCATGCATTGAGCATCATTTATGGTTGTAATCATAACTGAATTGGACTTCATAAGCTGTGTCAACTAAAGATGGGATAACTTTAAGATATCTTCAAGAGAAATTTTGCATGATTGGAAATGTTGCAGGATCTGTTACATGGTCAGAGTGTATGAACACTTTGTCAATATTGTCACTTTGGGACAATTCAATGCCCTACATCCTGTATGAAAAAATGGGAAGATGTGATATAGACAAAGCAAAGTAGCCTAAATGTGTCATTTTCAACCTGTTGTAGACAATATCTATTTTATTTCTTATTTTACATGGTTTTGTCCTAATTCACAGTTAATTATAAAGATGATGATTTCTCTGTATTAACTGATATAAGCACCAAATACTTTGTTATTTTAGAAACAGTTAACGAAACAACTTTGCTTCCTAATGATCAAGAAGCATTTGCATTGGAACCAATTGAAGTGAGTGTGGGAAAAGACAAAAGAAAGAGACGGAAGAGGAAGCTTGTGGTAGATGATAAAAAGAATCTTACTGGTGACCAAATTAGAGCCCAACTTGCAGATACATCTGACATTGTTCAGGCTGCAAATGTTGCTCCACCAACTAAGCTAAGGTATATTGTGGCTCCTTTCTACTTCACCTTGTGTTACATTCTGAGTGGATCTCCCATTGTATCGTTATTGCCAGCACTAATGGCTCCTGCAATTGGTTAATGATAGGATCATGGTTGAGTTTTTTATTTTTATTTCCTTTGTGAAGTTATTGATTAAATATTTGATTCCATATGTAGTACTGATACAATATAGTAGGGGTTGGGAACCTTTTTGGGTGAGAGAGCCTTGAAAGCCTCATATTTAAAAACTGAGTTCCATGAGAGTCATACAATTGGGCATTGGTGTTGCATGGGACCACAATATGTTCCAAGTCATCATTAATTTGGCCGGTCGAGAAACTAGACAACTGAATACAACAGCAGTGGTAGCCTTGGAAAGCCTTACTGGAAGTATTTGCTGTTTTGTAGTACATTGAAGAAAGTCTGCTAAGATTTGTCTGTGAGCCAGAGAGCCAGGTGCAGTCTTGAAAAGAGCTACATGTGGCTCGCAATCAATTGGTGTCCGACTACTGCAATAAAGTATATTATAGCATTGTATAATACAATATAGTATATAACAATAAAATATAATATAATGTAATAAAATAGTCATGTTATAATATGAGATAATATTTTGAATTATGGTGTGGTATAATATGCTATACCATAATATTGTGTAAGGTAATATAATGTAATATAATGTTAAATAATATAAGCAATAACCGGAGTGATGGCCCAGTGGTAGAGCGTCTGCCTCACAATCGGTAGGTCGTGGGTTCGAACCCCGGCCGAGTCATACCAAAGACTTTAAAAATAGTACTCACTGCCCTCTCGTCTGGCGCTCGACATATGAGAATGGAGTGGGAAAGTTAAACCCGCGGAGCTACCAGTGGAACAGCCCCCCGGTGTAGCTTTCACTGCATTCGCAGACGCGTGGCCTAGGGCTATAGAAACGGAGATAGGTGCCGCCCTATGCGCCATTGGGCGCGGGAAAGGACTTTTTTTACTATAATCAATAGTAATTAGGCTGCCCAGGAAAAACCTAGGTTATTTTATGTGGGTTTCTACTGTAGTTAGTAAATGATTTCTGTCGTGGGCTATGAGTTTTAGTTCTTACATTCATATGATCATGTTGCTCATGCTGACCAATTTTGCTTTTAGCTCAAACTCTAGCGTTATTAGTACCTTTTACAGTATCTTTACTTTGTATGGTATGCTTCCATGTTGATTGTTGTACAGGGTTCATACTGAACCTGGAAAACCTGGAAGGCAATTTTTACGAAATGTTTTGGAAAGCCTGAAATAGTCAGGGAAGTTTCTGTAATATTGATCCAAGTCGGAGAAAAATCAGGGAAATAAATTTTTTAGTTACATGTCGTTTTCATTGACTCACGCATAGCTACTGGCAAAGTGGTTGTGCCATTTGTTGCCAGTAGATGTAAACTTTATCACTTTGCATACTGTTATAGCAAGTATATGTAGATTACATATTTATTAGGTTCTATTCTCTTTGCTTATTTTTGTAATTATGTAAAATGGGGTTCAGGGAAAAAGTGTGCTTTTTGACCTATAAGTCAGGAAATAGTCAGGTGATTTTCATTCGTGAATTTGGCACGCACCCTATATTTCTTTTCAGACTCTCCAATGCTAGAGAATTAATGTTCTTTGGTGTGTGTATCTGCTTGTAATACGCTTTGTCTGATATTTCAGGATGAAGTTGAAAGAAACCTCGACAATTAAGTCACTTTTCTCTATGCCAGCCATTGCGTTGCATTCTGATAAGCTTCTGGAAAGATTCAAGAAGAACCTTACAACCGAAATAAGTACCGAAGATGCACCAGAATTATCTTCACAGGAAGAAGAACCGATGGACATTGACATGCACGGCAGAGATGAAGACGTGGCTCCAGAACATGCTCCCGATGAACCATGTAAGCTATTCATTTGTCTATTACAACTAGAAATGTCATCAGTGACGTAACTTCGGGGGGGGGGACGGGTGTCAGAGGTTTTGCCTGTAACCTTTTTCTTATTAACAGTAATTGATCAAATGTTTCTGGGTCCATTAAGTTGCCCTGCAAGAAGACATTGCACTGCCGCTTTTGTCATATGAAATATCAAATTTTCAAGGTTTGGATGATCCACTTGTCATGGATACGGTTAAGTGATACATGTGCATTGTAAGAGCTTGAGAAATTTAAGGAAGATTTATCATGCTTTCCGCTAATAGTCTTAGAAATAATAGCTAGTACATAGTGACAGTCATTGAAAAGCAAGCCTCATTACAAGTCAGGGGCATAGCCATAGGGGGGATGCCACACTCCCCCAATATTTAGCTTGTCGGCACATTTACCGAATATCCATAGTGCTCATCAACGTTGTATTGGTGGCAAAACTCAAGAAAAATCCTGTTTAAAAAAAGAACAAAAGTGCCTTTTTTGCAGTGCCTTCTTTATATCAAAAAGGGCGTTTTCCTTAAATTAAAGAGGCATGATTCAACAATTTTTCTAGGCGTCGCCCCCAGTCCCCATTATTCCTTCTTTACCGTAAAAAGAGATTGCAATGAGGATCATTGGACTTTAGAAGTAATCATACCAGTAAACTTCCTGCGCTATTTCCTCTGTTTATCAATCTGCAAAATAGTATTCAAAGGCTGTATCTTCTTTAAAAATTTTTAATGTGCCATTTTTTGCGGATTGGTCCCCTTCTCTCGAAGATACTTAGTTTCGTGCCACAAAAAAGCACGGAACGGAAAATGTCACGGAAGATGTGGCCATTATAGACATTTCCCCGGACAACCGGATACAGAGAAAAGTTGTCCGGGGCAATAAGTTCATTGAATCAATACAAAGCGATTCGCTTCTAAAAGAATGAAAAAAGCCAAAGCAATAAGAATGAGCTTGAGAAAAGATTTTTAATTTGGGCTCGTTCCATTTGATATCTAGATGCCGCACCAGCGATTGATGACCTGCCTCCTATTGATGACCTTGGAGATGCTCCTGATATGGTAACAGTACTAGGTGAAGATATCGAAGGAGAGGGTGTAGCCCAAGAAGAGGATGTTGCCTATGAAGAGGGTGCTGCCCAAAGAGAGTCGGGTGAGCAAGAAGAGGATCAGGGGGAAGAGCCGATATCTGGCGAAGATCAGTCAGTGATTCTTGATGAAACCCAGGAGCAGAAAAGGTGGACCAAGCGTGCCCAGCAGATGCTTCATACCCTCAACAGAGAACTTAGGAAAAAGAGCGATGTTGGTTTTGACAAGTTGTCAAAAGGAAATAATCGAAAGCAAGCTTCTTATAAGTTTTATACTCTGCTAATCCTTAACAAAGAAAAGGCCGTCACAGTTTCAGAAGATGTAATGTATGGTAAAATCACGATAGGAAAAGGTGATAAATTCGACGATATGGTATAGTGTAGCGGTTTGTTTATTTTACTAATTTAACTATTTTAATGATCATTTTGTTAAATCAAGGTATTGCTTCTGGTAAGGTGTTGGATGCTTGCCTGTATGCGATCGTGTTTTCTTATGTCATGACGCAGTGGTGTAGATGAAGGAAACGCGGGGAGAGGGGGTGGGCACAGCCCCCTAACTCTGTAAATGTTTCGGAAATAAGAGCATAGATGAATCATTATTCATTTGTAAAAAGTCTATTTTAGATTTAAAAAGCTATCGAGAAATTATTACTTTACGACACATAGGGTATTAGAAATATGGTTTTTACTGGACGATATTATCGGTTTCTTATATAACTGCTTGGATTAACGTCAAAGCTTCTTTTAAAGATACATGCAAGAAAAGAGTCCCCCTAGCTATCAATAGAACCCCCTAGCTATCAATGGAACCCCTAGCTATCAATGGAACCCCTAGCTATCAATACAATCCCCTAGCTATCAATGTACCCCCTAGCTATCAATGG
>WIPJ01067812.1:383460-404111 GCA_018155075.1 Cassiopea andromeda
TTGTGATGATGATGATGATGATTATGATTGTGATGATGATGATGATGATGATGATGATGATGATGATTATGATGATGATTGTGATGATGATGATGATGATTATGATGATGACAAATTTTTGTGTATTCGAGTCGTTATGATACTACAAAATTTAGTATTCTGCTCCACTTTTTATTTTTCTTTATCATGAAGAAGGGCGTCAACAAAGATCAGGCCCTTGCAAAACTATTTACAAGGCGATCGACCACCCTCGCAAAAACGTGATTTAGCTCCCAACAATTATTACTCAGTACACAGCCGAAAGTCAAAAGCTGTATGCGCGTATCATCATTTTTGAAACAATCCCTATGAAGAGTGAGCTCAGGAGACTTTAAATTTGCTTTTGGTTTTTGCATTGTTAGCTGTTCGCTCTGCGTTGTTTTGTCACTAAGCTTTTAGTTGATGTCTATCAAGCTGGGACGGTCCTAGGAGTTTACTAATGAGTTTTCCTAAGTTTTATAATACTTTCCTTTTTGTTCATGGAGCATATATTTTCCCAATATCGACATTTGCCTCTATTCAGAACATTTTGTTTACAAAATAACGACAATCATGCTCTCTCTTAAGAAAGGTAAATAATTTGGTGCCAGACTCATAACTAGTATGTTCTTACCGCTGTTTTGGGATGTCTACGAAGCAAGCACTTAGATTGCCCAATCGCCCTCCTAGGCTGGTTGGTGCGGACGATGTAACGCCCTCGTGACATTTTGTCTCGAAAAAGCCTGAAAAGATTTGAATATATTCCTTGGGTTTTGAGACGTAGGTGCACGTTTGATATTTAGGAATCATTAAGAATAATCCAAGGTTCAGAGCCAAAAATATGTAGGAATATCGAGATTGAGGGAGAAGTTAGGTAGTCTTTTATATAAAGTTGTGTATGCATTTTGTCCTCAAAAGCAATGTAAAAATAACAAGGTGGGAAAGGAAGATTTTAGATTCATGTATCAACCTTCAATCAGTGCTCACTCCACTTGATGTAATAGGGTGGTTATGCTCACTGCAATTCTCAAAAGGGTGTTTACTGATGTTGTAGAGAGCATAACCTTAAAGACATTACTTCTTTCCCTTACATTCCTACTCTATTTTGGTTTTACTCTGTTTGCAATCATCATGCTGAACAGTAAAAGTTATCGAGGCATTCATTTGGAGTACAATTTAGAGAAAATTTTCCACTCATCTTCACTTGTGGCTCTACGCTATTGTCTTGAAGTTGAACTTCAAAATTGCATTGAAGTGTTTTTATGCCATTGAAAGTTATGAATTTGGTAAAATTTACTTTGTAAAGCTTTAGTATCCACCCCCCTAATGAGGCCTGTGTTGCAACGCCCCTGTAAATCTGTATGTTATGAATTCTGAACCATTGAGATATATTTACAGTTCATGAACTGGTAATTGTAGACCTAGGCCAGTCTCATTTTTAGTATGAAGGGTATTGCCGGTAAATGTCATTGAGGAAACTTGAAATATGTTTTTTATTTTTAAGCAAGCAATAGGTGTAGTTAATGTGCCTACAGTTAACGTAGTTGAATAATTATAATTTAGTAATTATAGTTTAATATAATATAATTAGTATTTATTTAATTCTTCACTTTTCGAGCGTATTATAAAGTCATGTATGTAAATAGTTGGTGTAAAATTGTGATTTAACTAGAAGTAAACCAACTGCAAAAAAGTTAGATTTGATTTGATTAATCCCTTACCAACTAAGTTCCTTTCTGGAGACCTCTTTCACATACATCAGCCTTATGTTGAAAAATATATTCTGGTGTGCATTGTCTCTTGTTCACAACGGACTTGAAGGGATACTCTTGTCGGGTCAAGAGCTCGCTCGTTTGTTTTTATGTTGTTTACTCAGTTCAAGTCTGGTACTTCCATTTTTGAATGACCTCATTGTCTCGTATTGTAATGTAATTTTCAATTTAATTTTACTTAAATTAAATCTGCTGGTTAATTAACTATGTCTGAGTTCGAGGTGGCTCGACAGTATTTTCCACCTCGAATCCCACACAGTGCTCCAAACTAACTTTTTTAGTTCGTTGTCTTGGGACGAGAAATGGATGGAATTTCGTATTCCCGAAGGTAGTTCTGCTAATCCTGTCTGCCATTCATTTGTATTGCATCGTTACATTTGCAGTGGAGTAGCCTGAGAACTTAACCCGGTCTATTCCCTCACTGTTTTCAAAATGGCGATTGTTAAGTGGATATTATGAGCCTATTCTTGTGTGCCTAATAGTTGTCCCCCGCCCCCCCGCTAAGTAATTTTTCAAAAATTCTCCGCCCAGGACATTCTTATTCCAACCCCCCCGCCTATTAATTTTTAGAAGTTTTAGAGCAGATACTTTGGCATCGTAAAAAGTATCGTAAGAAAGTACGCTGATTGCATGTGTTGTATGGTTCGGCTTTGTTTCTTTCTGTGGACTTGGCAATATTACCTCGATACAAATTTATGATAAATAACCATAGCCATGGTGTCCAATCCAGCTGGAAATGCTGGGAAAGCTGGAAAATGAGCCTTTTCAAGAATTTGACTGGAAAAGCTGGAAAACCATAGGTTTTTCTCGTGCTTTGGCTGGAAAAGCTGGCATTTTTATTTTTGGGCCTAATAATAATCAACAGCATTATTAGATGAAAAACAATCTTATGGAGAGACAGGAGTAAACAAGAAAAGATTGTTGAATATCACGTGGGACAGGCCTGTTTTCACCAAGTCAACCCAGGATTGGAAGTTTTCCCTATGTTTTGCCAGGGTGGTTGGTAGATCCTTACCCTCTAGGGATGGTTTACCGGAAAACATTGAATTTATATCGGACATTCAAATTTGTTGGAAATTTTGAGGTCACTCAATACTTTGTGATAGTAGTTGGACCGCATTTTCAATGGCTGGAATTTCACATCAAAATTCATGGTATGACTGGAAAACTATTATTTTTTCTGCCCAAAAGGCTGGAAAAAGGTCATTGTTTTCTGAAGCTTTGGCTGGAATTTCAATTTCAAGTCAGTGGACACCCTGAATAGCTTTTTCTACAGAATTTTTGGTCATTTCCCAACCCACTGTTCATTCCAACCCCCCGCTAATTAGGTTTTGGGGATTTTTCAGGCCCCCCCGACTATTCCAACCCCCCGTCTATTAGGCACCCAAGAGTGGGCAACGTGTTTGAAAAAACAATTCTATAATAGCATGTTCGGATTTCAAAATACAAAACCAGAATTGAAGTACTAATACTCACTCAAAACGTTGTTCGTTTTTTTGGCTAATTTTACTCGTTTTAGGCGAATGAGCGACCGTTAGTTTCGAGCACTGACAAGATATTAATATTCAAAGTTTTTGTATATTGTTGTTTTATATCGTTTGTTGTATTGTAATAGAAAAAAGACTTACATTTCATTGTGCTTTTTGACCCAAATAGATTTCCATTGTTAATTCTTCGCAGGATCTGGTAAAACTGCAGCATTTTTGATTCCAATGTTTGAGAAACTGCACACACATAATGCAAAGGTATTGAGCTAGTCTAGTCATAATTTGTTTATATTTTCCATAGACTTAGGAACTGGGAAGCACATGGGGGTATGTGTCAAGGGAGTCAAGAAATGTCAGAAAATTCTCTTGAAATTTAAGGAAAGGGAGGAAAAAGCGAGGAATTTTTATCATCCATTCAATAGAGTTGTTTGGTACCCAATGCACATTGCATAAGCATGCCAAAACAAGCAAACCAGCTTTTGCTTGCTTATTAGTTGCTAACTAAGAACAGCATTGACAACATGGTTTTAGAAGATGGATCAATTGCATCATTTGTAACACTGGTTGGTCAAGGAACATATTATGTATTTCTGACATGTAAAAAAAGGTAAAGGTAGTCCCGTATACTTTCGTACGTAGGGGAGTGCCTGTTAGAGAGGACACTTATCCTGAGCCATCGGAATGTGAGGTAGGGTGGCCAGTTCCTTTCCTCGCCGCCTTTATCTCCCCCACTGTTCCCACTGGGTACCAATTTGCTGCTGGGTGAACAGTGAGCGCGTATTCAGTCAGGGCATCGAGTCGGGCTCGAGCCGTAGACCTTCTGAATGGGAGGTATGCGCTCTAACCACTGTGCTACCTCGTTCTTCTGATATGTATTCAGAGAAAATACCTAGATTTTCAAGAAAAAAGTCAATAAAAGCCAGGAAGGAATATTATTCAGGATATGTATGAAGTTGGAAAAGAAGAGAGATATAGTATCAGAGTAAATGTAGGAGTTGCAAAGGGTGATCGTCTTAGTGCAATTTTATTCCCTTTCTATCTTGGCAAGGATTATTGAGAATCACGAAATACAAGTAGATCAATGCACAAAATATAATTGTTTTGAAATTAACTCACATTATGCAGATGATGTCACATGGGTATCCACAGAGAGAAATCGAATAGATACCATCAAGAAAGCTATTCCTGAAAAACTTGCAGACAGAAATCTGAAAGTAAATCAATCCAAGACTGAAGAATACAGAATTGAGCCAATGGGAAATGTAGCATGGAAGACTTGCAAGATTCTAGGAAGCTTGATTGGAACAGAAGAAGACATCAACAGAAGGAAGACATTGGCAATTGAAGCATATAAAACACTTAACAGCATTTTCAGCAGCGCTAAAATCTCAACGCAGTTTAAATTGAGAACCGCAGATTTTCTGTATAGTTTCAATAATTCGTTTAATTTCATTGTTGTTAGCATAACTGTTATATACCTATTATATTTCATTGATAGCCGATGCAGTTCTTTGAAATTTTTCATATTTGTTTCATCGTTAGGGTCCCAGAGGGCTGATTTTGTCACCAACAAGAGAACTTGCAATGCAGACATTGAAATTCACAAAAGAGGTACACACCTTGCATTTAAATAAGACGGAATTTTCAGTATTACCTTTTGTTATTCTCCATTTGTTATGTTTTATGAATAAGCTCAATATATCGTATAATTCCTTATAGTATTTTTAATGTTGTCCATGTTTTATCTGATAAGAAACAAACTCTTCGGCTTTAGCCCGGATGTTTCTTAATATTTCATCAAATCCAGCCTTAAATGTTTCTTTATTTCTAAATACTTCCAATGATAATAGCAACCCAGATTAGGCCACTTTCATTCAGGAAAAGGATATTCAGGTTTTGTATAGCATGTTATGGGTGTCGTTCTATTTTTGTTCTATTTTGATAAAAAATTTTCTTGTTTTTTCAAGTTGTTGCTTCAAACTCAGCCTGCCAATGTTTCTTACTATTTGCCTAATATCAGCTTCATGTTTCATGTAAAAAAACCTGTACGCTATTTCACAGTAGTTTTGTATTTGCTTGTGTATCTGTTGTCCCCGGAAAAAATTGAACCTGCAAAAAACTATTTTCATTGTAACCATTCCTGTTTCTTGCAATCATTTATAGCTTTTGCAAGGTGTTAAAATTGTCGTTAATAGCCACAATATCTCAGCAATTTGCTGTTTCGAGCCCCACACTAACAAGCGTTTTTTGTCAGCTAAAGGGAAATAGAGAATTAGTGGTCAGTGAGAAATACGCCCGTCGACATCCAGTTCCTTTCGATTTCTCCATGAGGTTTTTCTCGTTGGTCTTGAAAAAACATTTAGAGTACCGTAAATCTTCGAATAAGCCCCACCTCCGAGTAAGCCCCCCCAGAGAAGCCCTAACCTAAAAATTAATTTTTGCAAGTAAGAACCCCTTTGCCCTACTTCAAGAAGCCCCCACAGGACAATAGCTATATAGTATTTCTTCCTTTGAGTGGAGACTAAGAAGCAGAAAGAAGCGTAACTTTCGTGATGACACTGAGGAAATTGTTATTGGCAAATAAGTTTTGTTTGTGAAATTGAAAATTGTGTCGTTTTTTATGTGAACCTTTTAGGAAAATGCCAAAGTGGCGAATTAGTATTGGTTTATGTTTGTATGGACTAGCTCGTTACGACATCTTCAGGCTTGATAGTGAAGGAAGGAGCTGTCTATAACATCTCATGAACTATATAGGCCATTTTGAAATTTCCCTTCTACGCAGTATTTCCTAACGCATGATTCATCTGTGAGAATAACAATGGCCTTTTCTCCTTGTTCAAAATTCTCTCAAGATTTTAACATAAAGCATTGCTTTAGAATATTGCGGGTAGTAGTTATCGTTTTTTGCGGCAATATCAATCATTTCTATGACAGTATTTATCCTTTTTACGGTAATATTTATCTTTCATACATTAGTGTCTCTCGTTTTTTGCCGTAATATTTTTTGTGGAGACATTTATATTTTTTACGGTAGTATCTCTCGTTTTCTACAGTAACATCTATCGTTTCGTACAGTAATATTTTTCATTTTTTACGGTAATGCTTATCGGTAGCATTTATCGTTTTCTATGGCAATATTATCTCTCGTTTTCTACAGTAATATCTATCGTTTCTTACAGTAATATTTTTCGTTTTTTACGGTAATGCTTATCGGTAGCATTTATCGTTTTCTATGGCAATAGTATCTCTCGTTTTCTACAGTAGTATCTATCGTTTCCTACGGAAAATATTTTTACAATAATATTTATCGTTTTTACAGTGATATTTTTCGTTTTTGCTGTAATACTTATCGTTCTTTACGGTAGCATTTATCGTTTTTATGATAAAATTCATCGTTTTTGGCAGTAGCAGTTATCGTTTTTTGGTAAAATTACCGTTTTTCACATTAATATTTATCGTTTTTTGCAGTTGGGAAAGTTCACAGGATTAAAACCGACATGCGTTCTTGGAGGCGATAAGTATGTTCTTATTTTGTTCAGTTTGTGTACTAATACAGTATATAGTCATATCAGATGCTTTGACTCTGAAAAAACACGTTATATTTTCCCAACTATGATGGGCTCGATGAATGCTTACAAGGAAGTTGTGGGGTTCAGTACATCCAACAAGGTTAAGAGCCACTGATGTAGAAAGATCAGAGTTTTTGATGCATTATTCCTTGGCACAAATGGTTAGGGAAAATCGTTAGGTTTAACGGAAAAGTCAAGGAAAAGGCAGGGAATCTTGTAGGATCCCTGAACTATTGTTTTAAAAGCTTGACGTTTGTGTTTTAACTTCGCGTTGCAGGATGGAAGACCAGTTTGCCGCTATACATCAAAACCCCGACATGTAAGTAGTTTTTTACCTCAACCGTTTTGCTACCAGTGATTTAGAAGAGGGGGCGCGGGGGGGTTGCGCAGCCCCCCAAGGATGGTAAATGTCGTGGAAGCAAAAGGCCATTGTAGAGGAAACCTTTCTCTTGAAAACGAAATGTTAAATTAATAACGTGTGAGAAATGGTTGGTTGCCAAAAATTTAGGGCATTACAACCACACTTGCAGGTTCTTATATAAATAGGCGGGTGAAGTTCTAAGTTTCTTATAAATTATACGTACGAAAAAGCTTCCCTTAGCTACCAATATTCTCCTACAATACTTTTTGCTACCCATTGAAATTCAGTATTGAGTGCTCAGTCAGAGATTTGAAGTCATTAGGAAGTTTTCAAATCAACCTCAATGTGTCAATCATTTGTAATTATGGGCACTGGTGACGAGTTTCAATTTAGGATGGTGTGAAAACATTTCAAAAGACAATTGTGAAAGCATTTCAAAAGACAATTGTAGGTATGAAACTTGCTGGAAAATTTTCGAGCATTGTGTTTTGAAATCTTGTACTTATTTCTCAATGGGGGTATGAAACTGTTGAGCAGTTTTGAATTCCAACCCACCACAACATCCAGAGTTATGACTGACCCCAAATGTTTTCAAGTTCTTCTGGTAATCTTCAAATCACCTTGTTTATTCATCATCTGAGCATTTTAGCAGTTATTTCGGCTGTATTTTAGGCTCTGTTGTTGATTTCAAATTAAGTTGAAATGAGCCTGCTTGCATAGAGTAGTGAAGCTCAGGGTCCGTACGGGAGAGTTTTGGAAAGTTATGGAAATTAGAATGCCATTCTCCAGGACCTGGAAAGTTTGGGAAGAGAGAAAGGATTTTGAAATCGCTGTGGCAAAGTTTTTGTTTGCAAAAATTCTAAAAATCTCCTAAAATGGATGTCGCTTAGTGACGTATTAAACACGTTCATTTTACTATTTATGATACAAAGCATAATCCAACAAAATGTTATAAAATATATCGTCGAAAATAGTGTTTTTCTATTGTTATGGGGTTTCAAAATGAAAATGAGTTTCATGGTTTTGGAAATTTGGTGATTTGGCTTTGTAAAAGTGTTGGGAAAGTGTTGGAAATTTTTTTAAAGGAGTTTGTATGAACTGTGGAATCTTTCTTCCAACAACATCATTTCACGGTTATGTTTCAACTTTTGTTGTATAATTTGTCGTAGGTTTTGGAAAAACTTAGAAGAAAAATTGCTACCCCAGGTGCTCATTACTGCGAGAAAAAGGAAGCTTAAGTTTTAGGTTTCTAATATAAGTAGCGAAATGACAGAGCAAAAGAGCCTGGATATCAAATCTGGTTTCTGTTTGGGAAGCTTCTTTTGCTCGTACGTTAGAGTTGTTGTTTGGAGGACTTAACATTGAGAGATATACTAGGGCCTTAGACTCGGATGTTGTTTTCCTCAGGAAAAGCTTCCGTATAGCGATCTGTGCCAAAAAGGACTTTGCAATTTCCTAGAGCCAAATCAGTTAGGAATTACTTCCTAGAGATCTTTGATACTATAGAGAATACACTGGCTTTGTTTCTGTTGGAACATGTGAAGCTATTGTTGTCTACAAGGCGCTTTCGAATGTGGTAATTCAATTTGGTGTTTGCCCTTCTTTCATAGAAATCAATGCGGAATTCTCAAAATAACACCTAGAAGTAACAATGGTTTATTTTGCGTTCGCAATTTGAAATAACATGTGAAAAAGAAATTGTTCATGGTACCTCAAGGCTTCTTTTGTGAATTCAAACTAGCATCACCTCACTGATTGGGTCGCTATCCCAAGCAACGTCTGTAGGAATTTGGCTTTGGATGTCTACAGGGATTGTAAAAATTCGAACTGTCATGTCGAGTCACGTCTCCCTCTTTTTGATAAGTTCCGGGGTGGAAGCAAATCATTGAAAGTACCTAAATTTCCATACCCCATAAAAGTATGCAAACAGATTTCATAACCCCACAGTAATATGCGAACATTTTTTTATACCCCCACATATAAAATCTTATTCCTCTGCAAAAGCACCCTTGCTAACTAGTGGTATTTTCATCTACAGCCAGGAAGCAACTACAGTGATGAGGGCTCTTCATCATCAATTTCAGACTTTTGATTTAGAAGAATTGTAGAACGGTAGAGCTTAATAAGCACTGTCATTATGCAATTTATGATAAAATTCTCAAAACTTTCTCTGGTTTCATAGCCCCCACAAATTTTTCAAAGAACTTCTAAGCCCCAACAATTAATCTTTGAAAAAGTTTATAACCCTGCAAGTTTGCTTCCGTCCGGTACCTTTCAAACTTAATGACCACTCCCTGAATGACTGCTTTTGGCTTTTTATCTTTTAGCATCATCGCAACTCCTGGTCGTTTTCTCCATCTTGCAGTCGAAATGGAGCTGAAACTACACACCATCGAATATGTTGTTTTTGACGAAGCTGACCGGTATGCTTTTTGCCATTTTTAGGTGTGAAATTGCTTCTTGTGGCCTAGATAACAGGCAGGAGAAGTTAGACTAACATTGCATCCGACTTAAGTGATTGTTTAGTACAAACTGAAACTTGAAAGGTAGAGAACTTTTAGGACGAGCAACCAGAGCGTCACTTCATTAAGACTTTTGAGAGCTGTAGCAAGTTTGGCTGCAAGGAAGTAATTTTCTTTAGCAAAAAGATTTCAATCTGTAGATTCTCCTTTAAACTGCTTGAAAGCCAAGTCTAGAAATTTTTCTTAGAATTTACCAATGGTTTCCTTCTCAGTAACGGTGGCATATCCAGTTCCAATATCTTTTGAGGAGCAAAATGAGGAAAGGATAGGAGTCTTGCGGCTTATCCTTTGGAAAATGTTTTGGAGTAAGGCCCTTTTGGACGTTGGGAGACGCTAAGTTTCATAAGCAACCATCCTAAATTGAACTTTTACGTATTCAACCTTGACACATTTAACCTAGAGCCGTTCGACCTTGGGCGAGGTGGCATAGTGGTTAGAGCGCATGCCTCCCATGCAGAAGGTCTACGGTTCGAGCCCGACTCGATGCCCTGACTGAATGCTCGCTCACTGTTCACCCAGCAGTAAATGTGTACCCAGTGGGAACACTGGGGAGATAAAGGCGGCGAGGAAAGGAACTGGCCACCCTACCTCACATGCCGATGGCTCAAGATATGTGTCTTCTCTATCAGGCACTCCGCTTACTTACGAAAGTATATGGGACTACCTTTACCCTACATTCAAGTTTGTTGTCTTTATTAATTTTCAATTTTGATTAATTTTTAGGCTTTTCGAAATGGGCTTTGCAGAGCAGTTGCATGAAATCATAAGACGATTGCCAGATTCGAGGTGATTTTCACATTTGGGACTTTACTTTTTTATCTTGTTTATTTTAGTAATGTTGTTCATTGAAGAAACTTCCGGATCTTTTCTCCAGACAGTATAATCCTTACCAAAAGCTCTCATAAATGGCATGGTTTGGCTAAGGTTACTTGTGGGCAGAAACATAATGACTCTAAATATAGAGCTGAGACACTCTCATGAATGGGTACTCATTTATTGTGGGACTTCATTGTAGGAATTCTATGGGGGCCTGTTCGTTATGAATGGCGGCTCATTCGATGCGAATGGCGGCCTTTTCGTTGCGAATGGCGGCCCGTTTGTCGGCATCACCTGTAAAGCAGCAAGTCACAATTACACGGGCCACTGAAATTTTACCTGCTTTCAGCCTGGCCACAACATCTCTGCCTACTGCGAATTGAATCCCAAGCCCATTGATGTGAACGATTGAATAACTATGCTGGAATATGAAAACGATGTGGCCTGTTTAGCATTTCGGCCATCGGTGCTTGGTGCCGAGGAAGCGCACTGAAAACGATGTTTGTTTTATTAAGAGTATGTTTGCACAGCATCTGCTGTCAATCGACCATGTCTCCACAACTGTTTCGAAATGTTCTGTTTAATGGGGAGGTTTAGATCCAGTACGAGTACGAGTACGAGGTTTAGATCCAGTACGAGTACGAGTACGAGTTTTCAACTGCGCAACCGATCCACGCATATTGAGAGGGAATCACCGTCACAACTCGTACTCGAAGCAGTCGTTCAGTACGAGTTTCTCAGCAAATCTCGCACTGAATAGAACGAGTTTGGAATTGATAATATTGGCAAAAATAAATGTGCAATTCATAATTCACTAAAACCTTTGAATATAGGCGCAGATCTATTAATATCATTAACTCCCGGGGTCGTTTTGAAGGCGGAGATATCTAAACACACAAATATGCAGTACGAGTACGAGCTCGAGTGTTGAGCTACGCGGGGGGTGAACTCGTACTCGTACTGGATCTAAACCTCCCTAATAACGTTTTGTGTGAGTTGGTGATCACAAGCAGAGTCATGTTCTTCTGTTAATGGAAAAGAAGTCACTTGCTCAGGGTCCGTACGGATTTTGGAAAGTTTTGAAAAGTTATGGAAATTGAAAAATGCTATTTTCCAGGACCTGGAAAGTCTTGGACAAAGAAAGGATTTCTATAATGGCTATGGAAAAGTTTTGGATTTTTATTTGGAAAAGTCCTAAAAATATCCTAAAATGGATATAGCTTAGACACCATATATTTTATGTTATTTCATTTTGCTATTTATAAATAGTCTGTTGGTACTACAGAACTTTACTACAGCACGCAAAAGCGGCAACATTCTTTTGACGTACTTAAAAGCTTTTTTCGTCCGACACTCGTCAGAGTATGAAAACGTCGGATAGTGACCTAAAAGTTAACCGAAATATATATCCGGGTTCGATTACATGGGATACTCTTCAAGTAAACAATGGTTAATAGGTCCTGATTGGCCACTCTTGGGGCCAATTAGGTGCATCCTACCACATGTAACCGCATATGGATATATATATTTCGGTTAACCTTTAAGCCACTATCCGACGTTTCATACTCTGATGGGTTTCGGATGAAGAAAAAGCTTTTACTATTTATAATATAGAACATAATCCTCCAAAAAATTAGATTTCTATTTTTATGGGGTTTCAAAATGAAAATAAGAATGAGTTTCGTGAATTTGGGAATTTGGTAATTTAGCATGGGAAAAGTTTTTGAATAGTGTTGGAAATTTTTTTAAAGGAGTTTGTTTTTAAAGGAGACTAAAGAGCCCTGCTTGCAGAGATTGACGTAATGCAAGTGAATTGCTGCATAGGTTGTCACAGATCCGTTTTTTTCTCTTAGACAAACGCTGTTGTTTTCTGCCACATTGCCAAAGTTGCTGATTGAGTTCTCTAAGGCTGGCTTGAATGATCCTGCGTTGATAAGGCTTGATGTGGACACCAAAATAAGTGACCTGCTAAAGGTAAGAAGGTTTGTTTATGAAAAATGTTTCCCATTAGCCTTTGCCAAGAAACTGTCCCATTTTGACAGCAACCCTGGATGCTCTAATAGCCTTTTTTAAACTTTATGTGCAGTAGTATCTGTTGGAAACTTTGTCACGTGTAGCGCTCCTCCGCAATTTATCGTATATCTAGCTTAGCACTCGCTTCATAGTTCATAGTTTATAGTTCATAGTTCACAGTTCACAGTTCACAGTTCATAGTTAAGAGTCACGAGTTACAAGTTGAGATTAAGAGTACACATCCAGGAGTTTAACGTTACGAGTTTAAGTTAAAAGTTTCATAACAGAGCAAGATTTATGTAATTTTTGTAAATATTGGGTTGAGTTAATGCTATTATATATCCAACGAGAAGTTTAGTTCATTGTCACGTTTTCATCCACAAGAGTATAACGTTTATAACAGTATCCCACATATATGAAACAACCTTTTAAAAATCAGGCCCGATGTCTTTCTTATAGAAGGAGATGTAGACTTCAAGTCAGGGAAAAGTTTCTTATCACAAAAGCCATGTTTTAGCATTGATCAGCTTAGTAGTAATTAGGGCTGTCCATACCTTTTGATTTCACTATTCGGTTATTTGGTCTGATATTTATCGAATAATCTATTATTCGGTATTATGGGTGTAGTCATAATTTAGATTGATTCCACCATAGGCGTGGTTAGACATACGGCGTTTCTAGTACAAAGTTTCTTATGAACGAACTCCTGGCAAAACTGTCTGTTCGGCCGCTGTGAAGTAGCATCTTATAGAGCCATTCGATTGATTATTGACATAGTAACAGCAAGATTGTTTGCACTTCAACCAGAGAATTGGTGTATGTGACTACACCCGAAGAATCGAAGAAGTCGACTAATCGGATAATCGAAGCATTTGACTACGCCCGAATAATCGGTCAGAGAATCCGCTGACCGAATACTAAAACTGATAACCGAATGTCGATTAATCGGTCTTTGTTGGACAGCCATAGCAGTACTGTGTAGACTGATTACAATAGTCCGTCCATGCCCTGAGACACGTGCGATCGCACGTGCGCGTGTCCACACACGTGCCAAATCCCATACACGAGGGAAAAATCGCCTGTGCCAACATCACTGTCAACAATGAAATCGCACATGCCAAATAGGAACTTCGTTGTCGCAACCTGCAACACTAGTGACTGTCACCTTTTGCCTTCAGAACTCTGCTGTACCCTGTTTTATCCAAAATCAGACATTTGAAATGCTTCAGCAACAAGAAACTATATTTCGGATATACAAATTTTGGATCGCACGTACCATTCCAAATAAGTAAAAGCAATAACTTGTGCAGACAAGAGCACACATGCGAATTGACGCTCTTGCATCAAATTCTTCCATGCGCATGAACTGAATGGTGCAGACGCCAAGCGCTTTACACAGCAATGTTTTGTTATGTTGTTATAGGGTTAATATACACAAGAAAGTTTTCATTAAGAAACAAGCATTCTTTCAGTCCTTCGCCAGTTTCTTATAAACGAGGGCATTGTTTTGAGAATCAAAGGGGGTCTGTGTTTCTTAACTTTATGCTTCCTATATGCGGGACACTACTGTAATTGAATATATCTTACTGTACAATCATACACCTCTCTAATGTCAGGTACTGTCTAACTGGCTATTTGCCACTTCGACTAATAATACTGGCAAGAGAGATGTTTTTACAGGTAAAACCTTTTTAATGCCAAGAAAGACTTTTATCATTAAGGGCCCTGTTTCTTACTAAAACTTCACATTTCTAGAAATAAAAATAGTCACATCTATATAGTTAAAGATACAAAACAATTCTATAATTTTGAAGATTTTCTTGATGCAAGGTTACTATTGTATCGCCACGCCAGTGTATAAATACTTTCAGCCAGCAGTTCTTTCAAATCATTAATGGAATTTGTATTTTGAAGAATCTTCCCAATTTCTCCACTCGTCTCACTTAATTTCGTATCATTATAGTAAACGCCTGCCTATGTGCCGCGTCTTTAATTAATTTTTTACTATAATAATTCCTTACAATCCAATAACTCGTTAATGCTAAGTCGCCATATTTGTTCCCTCACGCTCCTCACTCTCCCCCAAACCTCTAGGTCTCCTTCACAATTCCAACGTTCATTACATCATCTTTCTTTCAGACCTGGTTCTTTTCCGTAAGAGCAGAAGACAAAACTGGTAAACTGAGTTTGTATTTCTCCACTGATTTGTAGAAGCATTTGATTAAAATATTGCTTGGTTGAATGTAGTCAAATTGGTTTTGAAAGACACGCTGTTATATTTTGATACAGTCGAACCTCTAATAGCGACCACCTCCGATGCGTAGTGAGTGGCTAAGCGGCCCAGCCAGTTCCATTAGCTTAGCTGGAGTTAAGCATGGCTGTGTACGGTCAGAAACTGGATGGGCGACGTCCAAATGAACGACCAAAACAGCTCACTCCGCCGTCCTTCGGAAGGGACATTAAACTAGGGGTCCCGTGCCTGGATGTGGCATGTATAGTAGGCCTAAATTAGCTGCATAAGCTAGGCATAACAGCCTACTTACAATAGATTAAACAACAACAACAACAACAACAACAAGCGGTCACCTCCCAATAATAGCCACTTGGCCTTGCACCTAGAAATGGCTGCTATTAGAGGTTCGACTGTATTTGCATTTCAAGCCAGAAGGAAGAACGTCAATATGTAGAAAAAGCAAATAGAGTTCAAATTCTATTCTCTCCAGGATTGGCACAGTAGTTTTATTGTTGCTATTTGTTGTTATATATTTTACTTGGCATAAAAAATTCTTTGAAGGAGTTTTTGCTCAGATTTTATGTACAGGCAGGCCTCGTTTTAGGTAGTACTTCCGTAGTTATGGGAAATGTCTGAAGAGAAGGCACTTTTTTGGGCCCATGGGCAAGTAATATAGAGCTGCCAGTTCCTTTGTCTCCCCTGTGTTCCTACCAGGTTCCCGATTACTGCTGGATTGCCAGCAAAGTTACTAACTCAAGGCTCTAAGTTTGCCTCGAAACGTCATGACAGAAGAAAAGTGCTCCAACCAAAGCCCTACCTACACTGTGCTATTTTTTTCAATAAGAACCAGTAATATTGAGTTTAATACTGGCTATTTTTAATTTTTCCGAAATTGTTCTTAATTTGTTCTTGCTTTGGTCGGTTGTAGGCAATTCAGAAATGTATTGAAAAGCAATAAACAAGACAACGTTGGACATTTTGATTGAATGGGAACCCATCAGCCAAATGTTGCATCAGAGATGTTCTCAGTTGCATATCAATGCTTTTTTTTATAAAAAAATTGGTTTACAAACAATTATAGATAGACAATGTTAGGACTATATCTATTTTCGCTAGGGGCAACTATTTCGCGAAAATCGTAGAGGAGATGTGCCAGTTCTCTTCGGGGTAGCACGGAAAGAGCATTTCATGTCCATATGTTAGTGGAGAGCTTATACATCGTTGTCCAAAAATAAATTTTACAACATTACTTTAGCCTCAACCTGTTCTAAATTTGTTCTTAATTTTTCCACAAATTTTAGGCTCGTGTTCTCATTAGAAAAGAGTACATTCGGTTTGGAAATTAGACTCTATAGAAAGCAATCTTTTGGAAGTGGAAAAACAAGGACGTTGTCAGACTTGACATGCTCTCAGTGGCGGACACTATGCAATTTATTGGGGGGGGGGAGCGAAAACAGTATGGGGTCTGGGGGCTAAGCCCCCAAGGAAAACTTTTGGTGACCACGCCCTTCAAACTCTCGGAAAACATGGGCAACGCCCTTTTTGATGTATTCGTCATTTATGCGACGATAGCACTATTTCTCTGTACATTTATGCTGTGTGAACGAATGTCCTAAAATGTAAACTCATAGTTTCACTTTTCTTGAAAATTATTGGGGGCGTCCGCCCCCCCTCGCCCCCCCAAGTGTCCGCCATTGCATGCTCTGCAGTAGATAAAAGTCTTTTTTTCATTATTATTTCTGGAATGATTTAATATAATTCGTTTCTTTTCAGTTGGCTTCGAAAAATATAGCAAATTTAGTTGGAGCTAGCTGCTACTGCACGTTTTCTTATAAGGAACCTAGCTCAAGGCCTAGTACTAAAAATTTCTTAATGTTTGGCCACATTTTAGCTCTAAAAGTTTCTTAATTTAGCAAACTGATCTGCAGTGAAAACTTACACAAAACTTGAAAATCGCAAACTAGTAGTATTATTGCAAAAAAGGTGCTCCAGTGCGAGTTCAATTCTATAGCAATGTCATATTCACATTGTTGTGGTACAGCTTTACGTTGAACCAGGTAACAATTTCAATGTTCTGTTTGTCTAAAGTTTCTTAGCTCTTTCTTTTTAGTTCTAAACGTTTCCTAAATTTTAGGCTGTCTAATACTAGGTTGCTTATAAACTGTTTTTTTTATAAAAGAAAGCATGTATAAATTAACTTGAGCAACTTATAGCACAAATGAAACAAAATTGCAGACATAACCAAACTACAACTAATCTTTTATTTAAAGGAATTTTACACATTTTATCAAAGTTTTGCACAATCTGCAATTGCAAATATTTTTGTTCAATATTTTTATTTTTTTCTTGAACTCAGATGGGGTGCTAGAACTTTTGTTTTGTCAATGTATTTAGTTGATCACGTAAAGGTCTTTTTAGCTCAGAGCTGAAGATTGCATTATATATCAACTAATGCTGGGTCGACAATGCAGATTTTCGTCTATAGATTCGGAAAGTCGTCGACAAAACGAAGAATGTCGGCACTTGCACACAAAGACGCTGCGTGCGAACAAAGTCGATGACTCGCTTGATGATGAAGTAGAACATGTTCTACTTCTCGTAGACTTTTGCCGATAGATCGATAGAATTTCATTTTCGTTGTTCTGTTTGTTTATTTATCAATATTTAAGCACAGATAAATGTTTCAAGCATCTCTTTTTCCATGTTTAATTCGTCAGCTCCAGCGCACCAATAGTTTTCCAACACTATTTTGTGTGGACAAGTGTCTATCCGACTTCTTCCTTTTTGTCGATAACTTTGAGTCCATAGAGGAAAATCTAGTGTGAACGTAGCATGAATGTGAACTTTATGGGAAAATGAGTTTTTAAGTATTAGGTGATATTTAGGCTTTTATTCTTGTTTCAGCTCTACTTCTTCATCTACTTCAAAATGTAATAAAACCCTCAGAGCAAACCGTTGTGTTTGTAGCGACAAAACACCATGTTGAGTACATAAGATCGGTAAGCTTGATCAGTCGATTGACTTTTGTTTCGTGTTACGATAGTATTACGTTCAAAGTCCGAGTTGTGGTTTTAAATTTTCATTTATAGCCAAAAATTGCAACCGATTCTCGTTTCTGTAAGCATTTGAAAACTTGCCAGCTGATATTGATTCTCGGAATAGATGCGACACTTAGTTTCAATTTCACCACCATTTAGCGTCTCAGTCAAACCTTTCATTATGGATCATTTGGTTAAACTGATTCGTCGTACTAGAATGTCATTTTTATTATAAGATTCTGGAGTGAAGTTAAAGAAAACTGTTGGTGGAGTGCACAATCCCATTTCGCTGACAAACAGACTTGGTTCGAGCCCAATTTGCCGACAAATAAGACTTTCCTTGAGTTTCGCCAGCAACACAACGTTGATGAGCACTAGTGATATGCGGCAAATATGCCGCAAATGTGCCGAAATGCTAATATTAGGTAAGTGCGGCACCCCCACACCCCCTATGGTTACGTCACTGACAAAAGTCACTATTTGGACCAAAACAAGTGCGACTTTCCGTCCCTGTTCTAGCTCTACAGTTTTTCAATGTCGCTCTCTCTGAATCAGTCTCTTACAATGCTCTAAGTTGTGGCATGGAATTTCTCTACAGTACACTCGTGCATTGTAGATATCTTTGAGTAGCTTTTGTTGCTATCCCCAAACTTACTATCTTTGAATGAATTTCTTCCATGTTCTTCCTTCTCTGTCATCTTTTGAAGATGCCTTTAGCCTTTCTGTAGCTGTAGTTTGTCATTCTTTTCAAAAGGTTCTCAATGAAGCTGGAATTGAATGCTCTTATATTTACTCGTCCCTAGATCAAACTGGTAAGTGTATGAAATAGTCTCATTTCAAGATGATTTGCCTGCTATATGTGTCCATATTAACAATATTTTCAGAAATCAGACGCAAAAAGATGACAATAATTTTCAGTTTGCAAAACATGCCTCGGATATTGCTTTATCCATCTTCAGTTGCTATGATACTAAACGGTGCAAAATCAATAGAAGGTGTAACGAAAAATAATTCGAATAGTGAAGAGAACGAAAATCGTTGAAAGGGCTAGATTGTTAAGGAGAAATTGCAACGTTTATTAGTGTGTTCTATTTAGCAATTTAGTATTATAGCAACTGAAGATGGATAAAGCAATATCCGAAACATGTTTTGCAAACTGAAAATTATTGTCGTCTTTTTGCGTCCGATTCCTGATCTAATTGGCTTGAGAAATTTTGTAACAATATTTTGTAATTACGAATATCAATATATTTTACTGTATTAAGTTAATAGTCAACAGAGAGACTCTTGGAGTACATCATTACTCTCTATGAACATTTGAAATGGTATGAAGTGAAATGCATATATTCACACATAAATACACAGGATTTGTGCTACTCTTTAAACTCCTTAAAAAGCCCCTTAGATTTAGTCAGCGATTTAAGGGCACTTAAAAACTTCTTAAATTCGTACTTCTAATCAATTTTTGGGGGTGAGGATTTTTCAGAGACAGATTTATTTCGGAAATAATTTACTTTTTGTCATGACAACCCCCCCAAACTGCTCCTTGGAAATTATTGTATGGTCTTTAAGAACTCTTTAATTAGTCTTTATATTTTATCTACTCGTCACTGTACGGACTCTAGCACATATAAATATATAGAGTCATTTGGATAGCTCGCCACAACATATACTCTTTGGCACCAAATATTAGTGGGGTCCCCGTTTGCAGCCTTTTGAAAATTTCTCAACCCATTTCCATTTATTAAACACCCCCCAACTAAGCAATTTTTAAACAATGCAGCTCCCCATTTTACTAACCTAAAGATTTCAGAGTTCTAAAAAGGATAAGTAAGTAAAATACATTGGCTTTGTGACCGCAAGTCGATATTGGCAGCTAAGGAAATCAAAATAATGTACCTTATACTTAAACAATGTTAACAACTAATTGCAATAATTTTGAATGTTTTGATCCCTATACTGTCTATTGAACATTAACCCCCCCCCCCAACTATTAGCAAACTCCAATGTATATTTTTGGCAAAAGTACCAACCCCCTCCTTATTATATCCCTCTTACTATTTGGTGCCAAACAGTAATGTGATACAAAGTTTCATCTTTATCTCTGCATACATGCATGTGTTGATTCAACAGTTTTGTATTGTTCACGATTATTGCAATTCATTTCTTAGCGCGGAAAATAAATGTTGCCAAATTTCAAAAGAAGAAGACGCTTATCCTTGTTGTTACTGATGTCGCGGTTCGTATCAGTATATTCTAGAATGCTTCATTCGCTTAAGTTTCCTCAATAGTCTCAGTCCCTGTAATACCTCCACTCCTTAAATTGTTTCTTGTAGTATCATGGACGTAATTTCCGGGGGGGCTAGGGGGGCTGAAGCCCCCCCAATAATTTTGATGATACAAAATTTTTTATGGAAATTATTCTGCGTTTAGAAGGTCAGAGAATGCATCAACATCAATAATCACATGGTAGATTACTAGGGGGAGCACTACAGTATATTCACTTCATATCCTAAACTTTTTCTTTTTAATTTGGTCACACTTAGGCCAGACTTTTTCTATATTGCAGAAATTGATTTAATAACGGCATTGTATTTTTAGACGCTTTAAAGCTATAAAAAAATGTACATTTCAATTCACAACAGAAACTTTTTATTAAAATTTTTATTAAAATTACTCATTTCGAATCTCAATTTCGAATCTGAGTCTCGAATTGAATCATCATACAAAGAAAAATCAAATTGGACTTCTCCGTCTACAAAATATAAGCGGAGAAAGAAAGCAGATCATTTTTCAAAAAGGCATCTGCAGATTCTGGAAAG
>WIPJ01067813.1:6221-27233 GCA_018155075.1 Cassiopea andromeda
GTATATATATATGTATAAAACCTTGAGGCTGAAACACTGTCGTATAATGTATTTTTTGATATAATGCGTAGCCTTTTCATTAGTATATGGACATGAAATATCCTTTCTTGTTAGCCTGAGGAAAATTGACAGCCTTATTATTTCTCCTCTTCGAGTTTTGCCAGTTAGTTGCCCCAAACGGAACTAAATACTGTGCTAAGATTGTCTGTTTATAATTGCTTATAAGCATTTTTAGGGAAAATAACATAAATATACAAGATAAGCCACCTTGGATCTAGCATTTCTCTAATGGGTTTTCAACCAACAGAGATATCTAATATTTTCCAGTTTATTGTCTGATGTCTAAATTTCCTACGCGCCAATAATTTAAGAACAAACTAAGAACAAATCACCCTAAAAAAGTGTTGCAAACATTAAGAACAGCCAGCCTAAGCCACAATCTTAGTGGCTCTTGTAAAAAAGAGTTTGTATGGAATACTGGGCATTTTGGAGACAAATGGGAAACTCGTGCCTGCCTGTAATGTTAGGGATTATTTCCAACAATGTCGACCATTATGCTTAAAAAAGACCTGCCAATCTTTCGACGAAAGATTATTCCCATAAATTTGAACTTGCCTTTTGTCTCAACATTAACAGATGCATGATCATACAAGCATTGAAAACCAGACACGAAATGTGCCTACAGATATTCGGAAAGTAAAATTTTGTACCTGCAAGCGCTGCCGACACGCTCGCGGGGTTTAATGATATCTTATCAAGGCTCGATACTAGGAGTATTGAGCACACATATTAACTTCAAAGCCTTGTTTGTTTTCCTTTCTGCGTGCATTGCTAACGATTGTTAGAGCAGGTACATGATAAAATGTTATCCAATATACTCACATGATTTTACAATCGACCATTGTTTATTTTGTGCAATTTTCTGTTTTGCAAGACTTCTCACTTCTATGTTCTTAGCTCTTTATAGTTTGAGACAGGGTTGTTTCATAGGAAAATTTAGAACTGCTCACAAAATTCAGTGTTGCTGTGTTGAAGAATTAAATTTCATTGCAGAAAGAATTGAACTCCATGCTCTTGGTGAAAAAGAGTAGATAAATGTTGCTACCTCCAAAATTTCAACTCTGGTTGCGTTTTGCTTATCATTTTATACCTAAATCGACAATTTTTACTGCTATTTACTTTCATATACCCTTAGGCCACTAGATTAAAACGATAAAAAACTTGGTTTGATTACTGACTCTTGATATAACTGTCGTTGTGATATCATTTACATATTACATAAATGCACATGTAGTTCAGCACAATTCTATATTCAAAAATATTTTTAACATTTAACAGTTGAGAAAACACCATTAGTTTTTATCAAATAACATTAATTCTCTTACATACAACTTCAAGTCTTCTCTTTCGTTAGTATGAACAGGAACTCGATAAGCAAAGTTGTAAGCTGATAACTAACGTTGGCTCAAGACCGTCTCCCATTCCAAAGGTCATTAAATAAGGGAACTTGAGCTATTCATTCCACACTAAATACTTGTTTTCCATGACAGCATTTGTGTGCTTTCTTTGTAGGAAGTAGTTCCACATAGTCTTGACAAGATAGCAAATTTCCTTCCACTTCAAATAATGTCTATTTAGTGACTAGATAACATCCAATTTGGAAGTCTGGCAGTGGAAGGGTGCTCCAGACGCATTTTTTGTTGTTGGCATAATTATGGTACTCATAATGTTTTTCTTTTATCCTGGCATGAAGGGACTCAAATTTGCAAGCTAACCTTCCTCCTGTTTCAGCAAATAGAAGCAGAGTTATTAATATTGCAATCATATTTCCATTTCATGGGCTGGAAAGCGGATTGTGCAACCAAGCATAGATCCAAGTTCCAGCTTCGCATAACTTCCTTCTATCAAGATTGGCTGCCCACAACAATAGATGAACAAAGCGGATATCACAAGTAGATAGTAACGTGGTAAATATGAAGATCTAAAATTGAGGGGTAATCGCAGGTAGAGACTTTTAAACTGTGAACACCAACATGTTTTCTTTATGAGTATATATATTTTGGATCACACTTATTGAGAGCTATGATATCTCTCTTACTTTTCCTCAAAGCAGAAGTGCTATTCGTATGATTTGGAAGGTATTTTCATCTCTTTGGTAATTTGTATTTTTTCATTACACCTCCATTTATTGTACGTAGGGTTGGTTGGTGACAGAATATCTATAAGTGTAAATTCTCAAGGTTGTCGTAAATTGTGATTATTCTAGTTTATAAGTTTTATTGCATGTCCCGCATGGTATGCTTATCAAATAAACGGCCGTTTTATATTTATTTTCTGGAACTAAGGAAATCGTTGATTCCCTTCAATAGCTTCATTGTTGGTCATATATTTGTTACAAAGACGCAGCAATGATTAATTGAAGCTAGTTTAAAGCACTGATGAACTACTTCAAAATATGATATAATATTGCCTATAATCCAGCCTATTATCTTCTGAATATATCAAATTTCTCAATATTTTTTGAATCAGATATTAAGTAAGATGCTTTATCTTGCGTTTGATAATAAAGGCATTGTAATGATTTGTTTGAAACCTCATAAAATAAGAGTATATCTAAGTTTACAATGATACACTACTTAAGACAGAATAGGATTGATAAGTCTACTTTAAATGTAAAAGAAATAATGTAAAGCCAGGCTTTCAACTAATGGGGCAATTGGAATCTAAGCACCTACCATTTCCAGCAGATGAACAAAAGTGCCCTTTTTGTTGTGCCCTCTCTGTGTAAAAAAGGGTAATCCTCAAAGGTGAAAAAGGCCAGATTCCAAGAATTTTATGGGATTTAGCAAAAGGGAATCAGTGGTTTTCTCAGCAACGATGTTAGCTAACCTTTCTCAGTATTTCCTCCACTTATGAACCTAAAAAAATATCCGCAAGCCGCATCTTCTTTTAAAATGTTTTGATGTGCCTTTTTATTGGATTGCACCCCGGCCCTTGAAAACTCCTAGTTGCGCGCCTATTGTATATAATATTCATTGAATAGTATATACAATATTCAAGCTTAATAGCATAATACTTGAAGTTTGAACAGAAAAATGGAAAAATTTATTTGAGTTAAGGGAGTAATGTCTTTAACGGTCCAACAAAATAGGGTAGGCTCAATTTTTGTTTTGTTCTGCAAAACATGTAGTAACTGCATCCAACTGTAATGTTCGTTGTTTTCAGTAAAACTTTTTGTGTAGTCTTAGCGCCGACACGCAAGTCTGAGTGCATGGATAGAGTAGTCCTAGGGAACTATGGGACACTTCTCGAGGTTTTTCAGATCGAACCACTAATTCCTTATCGAAGGGGTAATCATTCTCTTAACTAATTATCAAATCAGAGCAATTGCCATCTCGACAGCTTATCTTGAAGATATTGACTCGGCGGAGTAGATTGTCTTCCCTAGGAATATTCTGCAAGACCTATTTATACCAATACGCCTTTTCAAAACAGTTTCCGGGGTATTTTGGGTCAAATCTTTCAAGAAAGAACAACAGTTTTCTACGTGCGTAAAAGCAGCTCAAGAACTTTTACTGTATTACAAAATAAGTAAATATTTAGTACACAACTGCCTTCAGTCTCTGCTATATGCATGCTTGATAGCAGTTTCATTATATGCAATAAAATTCTATTTTTCAAATGCGAAAGTTCTCGGCATTTGAAAAATAATCTCGATATATTAAAGCTTACACTGTTGAGTTCCTGTGCAAAGATTAGGCTCATGTTTTATAGTTTTCAAGGCTTTGCATAGAATTCAAAACCAACGAAACAAATCAAACAAGACATTGTTCTAGACATATTTTATATTAACACAATGTTAGGAATACCAGCCAGAACAGGGTGACCCATGTTACATAGTATAGTGCAAAAATATGACTTGCTTTACTTTTAAGTAGAAACATTTATTATCTTCAGGTAATAACTTTACTCTTCTTCAGTTTTAACCACTTGTCGTGTTAAATCATATTTCATCATTGCTCCACAAGAAGTTCAAATTATGGCATAAATTAATTATGATCTGCTCTTCATCGAGTTCTTCCTTCAAGTTCTTTATTTTTGATAACAGAATAGACTTAATTATGGCTAACTGCTAAAAGAGTTGCTGACGTGATCTAAAATGGCATCTATGAATAAAAATGGGGTGCATAGTTGTGAGAAACTAACAAAAATGGAAGTGACTCATATTAACCTGGTGATCCATACTATCCCGTAGAAATTCCAGGGGCATAGAAAGGTTAACAAATCTGACCGCCAAATATAAAACCTGAAGGTTGCAATAAAAGGGCGATACTTATTATTTAGCCTTACATTAGATTCAAAGCGGACAGTGAGTTTCAGTAGGAAGACAGAAGTATTGTTGAGCGTTAGCACAAGGTCTGGTTCAAGTGAACCATCAGCTGCTAAAGATGGAAAAGGAAAGATAGGAAGGTCCGAGGGTTTTAGCAGTATGTAGCAAATAGAGATGGACAGTATCTTATTATACCATTTTGACGACAGTTTTTAGATGCTGAAATCAGAAATGGTATCTTGTAACAATATACTTTGCTATGGAAGAAACTGTATCTCGTAATACGATTTTGTTAGGTGGCAGAACAAGATTAGCTGAGGGTTGCTCTTTCCGAAAGAAGCCCCAGTAGTATAGAAGAAAGAGTTATTTAGTAAAAAGGCTATTTTTATGGAAGAACTGTATCTTGCAATAAGTTATTTTCAAAACAGCCCTCAAAATTACAAGACTATTGCCACTTTTTTTTGAACAAACTGGAGGGAACATTCCCATTAGTGGCAGCCTTTGCGATTTCATAATTTATAGCTAGTAAGATCCTGAGATCTTATAAACCACAGCAATTTTCTCCAAGTCACTCTGAAGTATTGAGCTAGAGTGATGAAGTTCAATTCTTCTTTCAATAAGTTTATATAGGAAATTTCGTTTCTGCCATCCATAAGCTTGATATGATTTTGAGGAGTCCATCGTAATAGGTACAGTGAAGATGCAAAAGTCGTAGTAAGTCAAAATTTTGAAGACTTTGGCAAGAGCTTAGCATTGTTAAAGAGATATCCATATTTACAGTATGTCATCCATAGCATCAACATATCCATCCATTCAGTATCCCTATTGAAAGAATGCACATTCTCTCTATCAGAAAGGCTAACTGGGATAAGTGTTACAACTTTGCTTCAACCTTGTAATGACTTTTGATCGACACTTTCAGACTTTCCTAGACAAACATTCTTTATCTTCTGATGAATTGTGCATGAGCACTTAAGGGAACGTAAATAGCTACATATACACCATATAAACGATTAGTATTTGTGAGCATAGAATATAGATTGTTGAAGAAAAGGGAACAGAACAAATAATTGTTATGCATAGATTATTGGAATCTAAAAATACACATGAGCCTATTACATTTCATAGTCCTCAAGAGCCCAGAGTAAGACTTACTTTATAATGTGAACAGTCGAACGCTACTTTCTTACAAACCGCTGTCATATAATACAAATGCTTGTATTCAGCATTGTAAGGAAGATTATACGTCCAATGAGAAAAAGCTCGGAGACAGTTTGTCGAGGTTTCTGTTCTTGAAAGCAAACAAGAATTTTGATTGAAGACTATGCAGTACAATTGTTTGAGAAGTAGTTGCATTCTCTTTCGTGCAACAATATATTGATATGTGTCTCCTACACAAAATGCCATGGCAAGAAATTAGTTGGAGCATTGGCCATGTTTCTGTAAAATGTTTGTAAGATATCTGTAAAAGAGAATCTTAAAATGCTACTTTAGATACATATTTTAAAAGTATCTAGTATTTTGTAATAAGATAGTTTTTAGTATGACTAACGGTATCTTGCAATTAGATACTTTTTTGTAGCTAAAAGTAGCTCATACTAATATAATGTCTTAGAGTTTCTTGCCCATCTTTGGTAATAGAACGTAATTACGAAGTCAGGTGTATCCAGGGGAGGATCCAGTATGAAACAGGACTATCGCACTGGGCGAGGTCCTTGGTGATCACACCCTTAAAATATAAAATCTCAGCATATTCTCTTTTTCTTCATAGACGTTTCCCTGGGGTGTTTCTTATACGTTCTTGCGAACAAAAGTGAAATATTCGGGTTTGACAACAAAGAAAGCAACAATGAGAATATTCACAAACTTGGGGATTAGGCTGAAATGTGAAGGAAACACAACCACCCTAGCTGTGACTTGAAGGGGCTACTGTCCATGGCCTCCCTATGCTCAGCGATTGTCTTGGAAGTAAAAGGCCACTTTAGATTAAATATTTCTTTGGAAAACAAAACGCTTTAGTAAATATTTTGAGCTTGTAAATGGACAAGATTTAAAGTATTATAAAAGCTTTCTTAATGAACTACTTTCTCCATTTCTTATATAACTGGGAGAAAAAATTTACTTGTTTGTTATAAAATTGCTTGCATGAAAAGCACACCCTAGCTATCAATTTACCTCTATATCACTGGGTTTATCATTGTTTATACTACATATACCAGAAAAAATTATGGGAGAGGAGACAATCTCTGCACAACCTTCTCTAGAACAAATCTTAGTATTGAAAAAATTAGGATGAATTCTAGCATTGATGTCAAGATATCTATACACTGGCAAGTTTGATTTCTGCTTTTATTAAAGAACAGAGAGCAAATATCATGGACACAACGCTTTGCATTACACTTTCGCTTGGAGCTACTGATTTCCTTCATCAAACATCAAAACATCACTCTGACTTTATTTGCATTGATTCTTTAAGAAATTTCGAGATAAAGGAAGAGCCCTTTTATGTACCTAATTGTATTGTCTGTAAGGCAATGCAATCAGAAACATTAACTGACTTCTTATGTTGAAAATTTCTTCAAGTATCAAGATAAACAAAGTCAGAGTATCTTTGATGTTTCAAGGAGCAAATTAGTAGCTTTATATGAAAGTTCTTTATATATCACTAAAATTAAACTAAAACCACAAATTTACAAAATTCACAATCTATTACTCTACTGTGCGATCCCAAGCAGAAAAGACATAAAGTCACCTGGTCTCTACTTTGAAAGGAAATTGCAGTTCTTTAACTTTTGAAGTGAAAAGAGAAAGTGAAATGCAAATTGTTGCTTCTATGATATTTGCTCTGTGTTCTTTAGCAATAGCAGAATTCAACTTTTGATGAGCTACGCAATTATTAGCATGAATGGTAAAGCTTAGGTGACAATGCTCATTAACAACAAACAGTACACAAGAATTATATGGAAATATTTGTAAACCCTACACAAAACTTATATTATGGAAACATAAACTGAGTTCATTTCCAGCCCAACTCACAGTTTTCAATTGCTAATGAGAAGCATTGCTACTGCCTATCCAATCTTGTTGAAGTATCATGGAGACTTCAATTGTAATGCAGCTGATTTTAGTTAAAAGATAAAACCTGCACAGATGAAAATTCACTAAGACCATTCAGTCTGAAATCACATGTTTTAATTTCAAATAACTAGAACCTTTCCAGCGTCATATTGTAACCAGGTTCTTATCAATAGTTCATTTATCCATTTTGAATAAAGCAGTGTATGCATTTTTAACATTAAATCCTCTTACGGATAGTAATGGTTTAAATGGCATAAGATGTTAATATTTTAATACAAAATTTTAACTATCCTATTCCTGGCATTACCTTTGACCCTTTTTTAAGAACAAGCAGTTCAATTACTGGAGCTACTTCAACAGATAAAAATATGAACTGGCTCATTTCAAAATCTTTAGGCTTTACTGTGTGGGTATTAACTATGCCAATAACGGTTTTGGTTAAGATCTAATAATTTTTAATTGACCTAGAATAGAAGGACATGAATACTCAAAGATGCTTTGCTTTAAAAATAAATATATGGTTTTTACTCAAAAGATGTTTGCTAAATAGACAATGAAACTCTGGCTTTCTGATAAATGATATAATTACTAGCACTTTTATTTCTAATGTCTGGCTACTTTCACTCTGACCATAGTTACTAAACTATTGAGTGGTTAGGAAGCTTGCGTTGAAAACAAAGGGTCTTTTTGATTTATGTTGAAATGCTTCAAAAATGTGTCGCGGGACCAAAGAAGGTGCAACTTGTAAACATGGACGTTAGCTCTGGTAGCCAATTCTGTATATTATTCCAATATTTTGCAGTTTATTGCGTTATTAGAAAGCAATATAGATAGCCAATTTGAGTCGAAGAAAGCAACTGATAAGGTAGGTAGTGTTTTATGTACATTGTAAGGATGTTATTCACATTCTTCGGTTTCTGATCCATGGATTTATAACGCTATTTCACATTGAGCTTTTGTGTATCTCGTAGGCCAGACAACAAGCTTTTGCAACAGTATGCAAAGCAACCTCTGATGTCTACCTGGCAACTACTTAGTCTAAAATTTCAACTGGCAAATTTTGACTGGCCTGCCTTTGCTGATGTGACGAAAGGCTTGACTTTGACATAGAGTCAGTTGTTTTGCACAAATTTTGCATCTGGTTATTCATTACGACTGCTAATTGCTATGCCCCAAATCATCAATTTTTATACAGCAAGAGACTCAAGGAGCAATTATGCAAGAGACTCAAGGAGCAATTATGAATCAAAATTGAAAGGAAACAAAGGCGTGCCAGAATCCAGAACATGTAGTTATGCATAACAAGCAGAATTGAAAGTTGCACTTTGACACTTGAAATGCAGCGAAGAACAGCCAATGTCAGTTATGGTATTATTCCGTGGTTTGACCCCCATCCTCTCGTAGATGGTCTCTTATTCCCATTATTATCGAATATATTAATAGAAAGATCCACTGAAGATCCCCACGTGGGGCAGATCTAGGTATCCAATGGGCCTTGACCCCTCCCAATCACTAATCATATTTATAGAAGACCATTTTATAGATACTTTTCCCATGAATAAGACAATAAACTGAATCAGATGCAGCCAAAGTCCAGCTTTGGATCCATCCCTGTCATCACATACCACTTTTTACCTAGATAGAGAGATCTCTACATTTTTTAAGGGCTTTCTTTAAAATCCACAAGATGTGGTTATAGACACTTTTCACAGGGCAAAGCGCCCTAAACTCTATTCTTCTTTGCTCCCACGGATTCACTGGTGCTTTCTAATGCTGGAATTTGGTTTTGCAGCCCTGAGTACAAATTTTGGAAGAAATAACGCCCCATTTATATTTTCCCCTCTAGCTATGATGATCTAATAGAGGCTATGGATGTAATACAGAAATGTGAACCGTAAGTTTGTAAAGTACTACATAGAAAAATCTAGCAATTTTAGAGGCCTTAAGTTGCCTAGGGTGCATATAGCTCCAATAATTGATCCTGACGCAACCACCCCTAAAGGTAGTTCCAAACTATAGAAAAAGAACTTCATAGAAACTAATTTAGATACTTTATCACTTATGTCTTGCTAAGCAATCACCACTTATTTCATTTATTTTAAAGGTCATATGCATCCACACAAAAGTAGCATCAATCAATTGTGGAGAAAACAAGACTGTAGCACTCACTAGTTGGTGCTATATAGTTTCTGCTATGTTGTGAAATTTGAAGTGACTAGAATGGCCTATAGGTCTCAAAACTTCAACACATTTTCCTCCATGGTGAGAGCGTACAATAATGGATTACTCTAAAATAATCTGATTACCACTATATACTGAAAAACACTTAGATTTGGGCACTGGCAGTATGGATAGGGGGACAGTTTTTGGGTTGTGAGCTGGCAAATCCTTCATTTTTATGACTTATAACACATCTCTTATTTCAGTCTTCTCTATGTAAGCATTGCTTCAGAATATTTTACATCATCCTATATATTTCTCTGAGTCATAGTCTTAATAACAATAAATAGTGAAACTTTTATCGAAGTAGAAAAATTTGAATAGCAGAGCATGACAAATGGCTACAGATAGATGCTATATCATAAAATTTTCAGGTTAAAGCGCATGGCTTTAGGCCCATAATATTTAAAAAAATAGCCAAAGCAGAGCTGTTTTCAGAGTATTGGTGTGCACCCAAATAAAATTCAAATCTTCCAACTAGTCCTAAAGCTATTTTGTAAATTTCTACGATTATCTGTTCGAGATGATGTTTCAGCAAGTACATTGAAAAGTCTAATAAATTTCTATGTCTGCCGCTTTCTTTTGACGTTCGCAGGAAAATATTCTACTCGTTCAACTTTGTTCTTCATATCAGAACAACTGACAAGTACTTTTGGGGCGACATTCAAATTTCTTGTTGTTCACTAATTACTTGATGTTCGCTACATTTTCCTTCCTTCACGGCAATTCTGAATCAGAAAATTGCTAACGTAGATTTCAAATATGGTTACCTTATTAGTCTGGAAGTGAACTATGACACAAGTAACCTTCTTTAAACACCTTTGTATGATACGTCCACTGAGAAATGTTTACGTGTTCAAGTGGCCTTGTACTCTCTTTGGTCACGTGATGCAGTTTTTCAAAAACAAGAGCTTATTCCGTAATACCGAAGAGCTTCCTAACCAGTCCTTATGCTATTAACAATGCTCTGACTGAGCTTGCATTTTGGACTACAGTAAACTGTTTACCTCTTTTGCAATTTCCTAGCCACAATTTCATGTTAAAAAGATATTTCTTTTGATAAAGAGATTCTGAAACACAGGAAGAGTTGCTGGAAAGATGCATATTGCTGTCTTGCATCCCTACAAATGGTCGCAGCCCTACAGTGTTATCTCATAACGTATGGTCTTTAAGCTACCTTGCAGTAAGACTCGACTCTGTGTCATAGCATTCTCTGCTTTTGTGTGAACCTTGAGCAATTTCTAAGCACTGCTTTACACCTAACCTATAAATTTAATAGATAAGCTGCTTCTTTGGTCCCAATATCTATATCTTAGATCTTCTCTTTTTGCACACATAAATATACAGTATAGACGAGTCTTCCACAACACCTTGGCACTAGCCGAAAGAGACAGGCCTAATGCTTCCCATAAACATTTTCTCCTCCTATAGTAATAGTTCCAAATTGGCCACATATCCTGGTTTTAGCAGGTTTTCTACTCGTTTGAGAACATCCATTCCCACCCTCTGAGATAAAAGAACGCTTTTTCGCAATATCGCCGTTCATTCATAGAAAAAAGAATAGCACCGTTGTTGTCCTTGACATTTGGCTGCGGAGCAAAGGGCAAATCTACGCCATTAGCAACTTTCGCACAACTGTCGCCCGACGTTAAAAAAGAATGGAATTTCTTCTGTGCATAGACCCGTTATTACACAGCAAGTTTCCCCCAAGTTTCACTCAATATAAGCTCTCCATCATGGATTTTGCAACTTCTGCGTTGCAACTTTGGCACTCGAGGCAAAAAACAGATGAGCTGAGCCTGCAAATAAGTTGCCGCTGTTGCAAAACTTCTTTTCAGTATTCATTTTCAAAAAAAATCTAATGTTGAAGAATTTTAGCAAAGTCACCAACTCTATTAACAACAATGGAAATCAAGGAAACGCTTGATATATAAGGCATATAACAGAAAATTCTGACTGTCTCCTGTGCGTACTTACGACAGTCTGGATCCATCTCTGGGTATATATACCTATGGTACCATCTTGAAGTTAGGATTTGGAACTGGAAACAGCCTTTTGTAGAGTCTTAGATTAGAAGGAGAAAGAGCATGCAGATGTAGTGGAGATGGACCAATTACAGAGATTTTTCTGCGTAGCGAGATAATTGTTCATATACTTGACAAGAATATTGAAGATCTTTTTGCGCATATTACAATTAACCTTAAGCTAAAGACTGAGAGCATGCTTACTAACTTGAAGAAGTATATATGAGGTAATGATGTCTTGTGATCTCAGCTCGTGGCAAGTATGCTCTTAATTAAAATTTTAAAAGTTAGAAATTGCTTGTTATTACGATATTGATCATTTTGCATATTGCAACCAGAGCTGGTACAAGAAGACAGAATAATGTCATTATTAGGAGATGGCTTTGGGAAAATTCTAAAAACTACCTGGTATTGAGCAAATTTAGTAGAAGGAAGAGTAAGGTTAATACTATAGTATGATTTAGACAAAATAAGAGTACTAAGGGTGGCGCTGATCGCTAGCTCAAGCCATTAACGGATAAATTTAGATAGTAGACTCTATCTTAGACTCTATATCTATATTTTCAGCTACCAATGTGCTACCAACATTATCAACTTTGAAATTTTATTTCATTTAATGTTATTTTAATTGCTGAAAGAGGGGGGACCCTTCAGCAAGCGCTGATTTGCAAGGGGCCCTCTATTTACGATAAAATGTAATACAAAGTAACTACTAAAATATAACATCAAAAGCCTATTTACAATATAATATGAAAATTATTAATATCATGTGAAAAATGGAGTAGAAAAAGAAAAGGTATAAGAGTAAATCATAGATACAGTAAAATATTTTAGAGTAAAGGAGGGAGGCAAAATGCCAATTTACTTTTTAGAATAATGAAGTTGCTGAGGGTAGGTGCACTTTTAGCTTCTGTTGGTAGGCTGTTCCATAATTTTACCCCATGATATGAAAATATCTTTCTCTATTCACGGAAGATTTTTTTGGTATCTTAAGGTCAGTAAAACGTATTACGCATGGGACGAGCCTTACCAGCAGAATTTCTAGCGAAAAGGTGGCATAGGTACTGCGGAGCCAACCCCTAAAGAGACTTGTAGACAACTGTCTTTCATGATTATTCGGCAAATCGGTTCTTCGATGGTTTTCCATTCAGATCTTTCTATAAGTGGTCTGCTCAAAGCATCAAATTTGCTGTTGGTGAAAATTCTAGCCGCTCTGTTTTGAAATTTTTGGAGGTGGCTTTTTCGGTAGCACCGCAGTTTCCCCAAACAGAGCAGCAGTACTGAATGTAGGGTTCTACAATACTCGAGTAGAGTGATTTTAGACACGCTTCAGGGATATAGCATTTAGCTTGTTTTAGTATTCTCATTCCTCTAGAGACCTTGGAGGAAACAGATTTTAAATGATCTTTCTAACTTAAGCTATAATCAACAAGTACACAAAGGTATTTGATTACATCTGCGGATTCCAGCTCTCTGTAGATTTAGCTTGTCATCATTGCTGTTGAGAATTTTCCGCCTGATTTGGTGCAAATGAGCATAGACGTTGTCTTTGCCACATTCAATAAAAGATTATTTGCCTTTAGCCAATTATTTAATAGCTCTATATCTTCATTAATTGCAGATTCTAGCTTGGGAATACCATTAGACATATGACATAGGCTAGTATCATCAGCGTACATGGATACTTTACAATGAATAGTTTTTGGCAGATCTTTTATGTAGATCAAAAATAAGAGAGGTCCAAAGCATGACTTTTGTGGAATAACAACTTCAATATCTCCCACATTAGAGTCATAGCTACCTACACTACAGTATTGTGTTCTGTTAGAGAGGTAGCATTTGAGCCAGGAGAGTTCTCTCTATTGAATCCCATCCAGCTTAAGTTTATTACAGAGAACGCAATGATCAACCGTATCAAAGGCCTTTTTGTAGATCTAAAAATGCCATATCGAGCATCTGACCTGAATCTAGCTCCGTGCTACCAGTGTGGTAGCAACATCATCAATTGTGAAATACACGTTTTTTTTAATACGAAACAAACTCCTCAATTCAGCCTAGATGTTTCTTAACATTTCATCAAGTCCAATCTTAAATGTTTCTTAAGTTCTTCTTAAATTTAAAGATTTCCAATGACAACTTCAAAAAAATCCAGATTTGGAAATTTTATGCAAGGAAAAGGATTCTCAGGTTTTTTGTGGGGCCTGTAATGGATGTCCATTCTAATTGCTTGCTAGTTTGATCAGATATTTTCTAGTAGAACAGTTTTTGTAAATTCTTCTTTGAACCCCCTGCCTGCCTATGTTTCTCAAATGTTTCTTAATTTTTGCCTAATATCAGCCTACGTGTACCACAATAGCCTAAAAGGACCGAAACCATGATATAGCAAAAAATTTTTTGTCGGCAGAAAAGGAATTTTATCAAATTTTCACATCAAGCTAATGACAAGCCTTAATACTTTTAACATATAGTCAATATTTTCCATTGGAAAGTCAAAGTAAGGACTTAGATATCTAAATGACTTACTAATATCAATAGTTGTTATATTGAAACTTTTCGATAGGTACTGAATGGTTATAGTAGATAAAATTTTTGATTCCGAATGTCGAACATTTATCGACTCTGCTAATAATGCTCGCCCAGGTACACCATCTACTAAAATGATTCATGAGAATCTTATTTTTTAAATTTGAGCTCATATTGATAAACAGAACTTACAAAGTTACAATGGTACTCTTCACTGATTACAAACAGTTTATTAATGACTTGTCTGTTTAAAATAAAGAAATTACCTAAAATAAGCAAAAATGAAAAAAAGTACCTAAGTAATAACAATACAAATCTCTAAACGGCATATAAATATTAGCATTTTTAAAAAGAAGAATAACAAGCTATATGAGAAAAGTAAATGCAACCTTCTTAAAGGACTAATTAACTTTTGCCGAACTTGAACATTTTAAAAATTTCCTATTCTAATCCGTCTTTTCTAAATAGATGAATATACAGTATATGCCAAAAGTTCAGAAATCATGTCAATAGAAAAATTTAATTTGCAACAGGATCAAAATGCTTACACATCGCGATTGTTGTTAGGATATCATGAAAGACACAGGTAGCAAATGCAGCAGCTATTATGAGCAAGAAGATAAAACATTGAAAGAGGTTACAATCTCTATCACCTCAGGTTCTCATGAAATCAACATTCAGAGAATAATGCTTGTTGCTCCATATGGCCCTGCAATCTGGAGATCAGGCACTTGCTTCGCTCCTCTAGAATCCACAAAAGGGCAGTCAAAGCAATTCATGAACTACTAACATGGATGGAAGATTATTAAATATTGGAAAAAGTAAGTTGGTGATCTGTCAATTTTATGTATAAGTGGAGAACGTTATGGAGAAAGCCCAGATGACATGAATGACTTGATACAACTCTGCAAATGAAAGTCAAGGAGCCTTAGGGACAATAATGGGGCCCTTTTGAGCCGACGACCGCAATGGGGTCCTTTTCGATCCGCAATTTGGTCGCAATGAGGTCAATAATGGGGTCCTTTTGAGCCGACGAAGAAAATGGTTCAAATATATCGAAAGGTCGAGTAGATGCCCTATGGAATATGTTTCTAGTTAAGGTGAAAAGCTTTGTAAACTACGACTACTATGGAATATCAAGCATATGTAATACTTGAACTCAATCTCATGTGGGATTTCATGATCAGTTTCTCTTACTCAATCGGACTTTAGAAACTCTCCAGTTCGGAATAGAAGAAGAATAGTAATAGTAGGAAGGTTTGAACAGGTCTAAAGCTAAATAGCTGGGTGTTTCAATGAACCGAGGGGAGCTGGTAAGATGTAACAGAAACACAGCTCCTTACATTTTTGCCAACGTAGTAAAATTGTTTCTATAATTGATTCTTAACACAACCATCATTAGTACGACTTTCAGCTTGTTTTCAGTTCGTTTGACGGTAATTTCTCTCTTTTTATGCGCTTATCTAGCAACGCAATGTTTAAGTCTGGGTTGCAAGATGCTATCTTGCATCAAAAGTAATAAGAAGAGGGTCATCTATAAAGGATTTCCACATTTTTGCTTGCTTTCAACCACATCCCTCTCCTTGTCCATAATATTCAGCCTTTTGCTTAACAGCCTCCTTCATCTTTCCGTACGGGAAAAAAGTTGGGAGACAATTAAAGAGCTGCAAAAAATATGAAGCAAGAATAGCTCCTGAAAGCACACTGCATTTGTTTTTATTTGTCTCTTTATTTTTCAATCTTTAGCAAAAGAGAATTGTAAAACGACCTTTAAATGCCCTCTGCTTACTTAAAGAACTGTACGGAGAAGGATGCCCGTTATCTGCTAAATCCCCCCTTTCACCTGTTCACTTTTGTCCATTTCATTCCTAACTCATTCTCTCCCCTAAGGTTTAGAAGTCTTTCATGGATGTCTTCCTTGCAAATGTATTATCTGCATATTCTGATTTGGATTTTATCTTGACATCACTCACGGTAGCATGCCTCATGAAGAGTCGCAATTGATAGGCACTTTCCTTCATTACCTATGCTTTAAATGTACTAGCCAGTGGTCAGAAGGCAAGCATTCGCTTTAATAAGACAGTATGTGTTTTGGTTGTAAGTTATTTTTCGTTAATTTATACAATAGGTACTTTTCGTGGTATGTTGTTTTTCGTTCAGTTAGACAATAGGTTTTTTCGTTAAGTAGATTGTTTTTGCGTTCATTACAATAGTTGTTTTTTGATATGCTCATTCTCTTGAGGACAGCGTTGTGTGCTATAGTATGTTTATTAAATTATTCAAAGTTGTTATTTTTGAAAAAGGTATAAAAGGACTCATATGTTGGTTAGTTATTATTAACGATGTTAGCTACCTGCTGCCAACTAAAAATCCTCCATGTTAAATAGGATTTTTGTGCATGTATCAATGTTTATATGCATAAGGTATAAACGTGCAGTGGGTTATTAAAAAACTAAAAAAGATAATGCTCTCAGTAAGGCTATCAATTATAGCTCACTGATTATTGAAATATTTGGGAAGACAATTTAATCACCATGGTATTAATTGATAACTTTATTGGATCTCCAGTTAAGTGAGACAACAAGATGTTGGCCAGCAGATTATAAATTATGTATTTCTAGGTTCCTTCGGAATAATTCAAACTTTGAGCTTGTCATATGCTGAACCTAATAAGTTTCACTGTAGCACAACACTGAATCAAAAGTCCAACCAAATAATGGGCATAGCTAATAAACTTTTGTAACATAAACTACATAATGTACAAGTAATTGGGTAGGTGTTAGATTGAAAAACAATAATAAAGAGCTTATGCATTAAGTTCGGCATATGATAGACACGACATTTGACTTGAAGCCATACCATAGTCGTTCTACTCACTTGGATCAGTGGAGCCACTTAATCTGGGTCGACCCAAATGGTCCCATTTGCTTAATCAGATCAAACGTCGTGCTTCACTTGCGCTTAATTCATGCATAAGATTGGGTGCATGACAAGTTTGCCGTTTGATCTAGGTGATACTCTTAAGCCTGATTTCTATGTATTCGCTAGGATTGGTTTGATTGCTATCAACGAATCTAGCGATTGGTGATTTCATGGCTGGAGCTATTGTTTCCACGCAATCACTAGTGGATTGCTGGAATAGGTCACTTTCCTATCTCAGTCACCATGATCTTGGCTGTCACTGTGATCGTTTGTTCGTGTTTTCATTAAATCGCTAGTATCGCTTAAGTCGTTCAAAGTGATCCAAGCAATTGAGGCGATTATGTAAAAACAAGATTTTAGAATAATCCTTCTGAAACCTTACAGAAGGGAATCTCTGCAGCCACGAGACAGAATTGCAAACTATGGAATTTCTTGGGGTCAAAGAAATAGTAAAAATGCATCTACAATATCAGCATCGAATTATTTTTGCTTTCAGAAAGGGCGTATAGCTGCTAACATTGCTAGTGTTATGCAGTCGTTATATTAGAAAAGTTCTTTAATAGATTTGCATAGCAACAATGCCTTTAAGAGAATGAAAAATTAGTGATTGAACAATTATTAAGTCTAGTCTATGTTGGAAGGGGTACATTCAAATAGTGTTTGAATTTTGAGGAAGGCGTAATGCCTTAGCAATGTACAACGATCTCCAATACAAGCAATAGTATTGATCTTTGTGAAAAAAGGATATTGTTAGCATTTATGCATCTTAAGTCGTAGCTTTCATTAAACTCTGCAAAACATATATGCATTTTCTGGAATGCAACCTTCTGCATTTTACTTAGGAGGTTAGCTCATCATCACTACGTTTCATTAGAAAATTCATATTTCAGGCAGTTCTTGACTTTCAATTTTTAATCTTCTGTTTTGTTTCACTGGCACTTTTTTAAGGAAAGGCTCTAGGCTTTTACAGAAGAGAAATAAAGAAATTCTTGATCATCACTCACTCAATCGATCTCTTCCTTTGCATTCTTTTCAAAAAGCAATAGACAAACAGAATCCTTTAGTGTGCAATCATTGGTGCAGAAAGCTTTTTCTTCCTTGAAACTGTTGAAAAAGAGTGCAATGAATGACTTAGTGGGCTCTGCACAGTATATGTGATATTCAGTTGACTTTACTTTGCAAATGTGGTGATGTGGTGGCTCATGTATTTGCCTCCTCAACTGTCAAACCCTTTGTGGAATTATGGATATTTGAACATGGCCTGTTAAGTTTCAATACACCCTTCTTCATTCTGCATGTGACAAACTCAACCTTAAATTTGTCCATTTATTTTTCAGCAGTTATTCTGGAGAAAAATGTTACCATTAGTTCAAAATTTGATTACATTAGTTATGCAGCCTCTCTGTTGTGATAGGCCCTTGATGCTAAAAATTTCAGCAGTTTTTAGCAAGGTACTTTGTCAAATGTAGAATGAAAGATGAAGGAGAACGTACCCTGCTATTGGCACTCATACAATTGCAGAATGAATTCAAATATATAAATCACATAGGCCAACAATTATTTACCCCTTTAAAGGGAGTAAGTGCTTTTGGCTAATTCTGATAAGCTGAAGTCAAATATGACATCTGTTTTAGCCCATCACATCAAAAATGTTTGATGCAATGAATTTCATGTTGTCGATATTGCTCAATTTTTTAAAACATTATCTAGGCTAGAGAAAGCTAATTCCGGTCACGTGTGCTTTTTGAATGAGTTGAATCTCTATTTAATATCCTTAGTTGCTTGCCTGGCCAGTTATTTAATGAGTTCTGAAATCATAAATGTGTAATATACTGCGTCATTGCATGTGCACAGCTTGTGTTGTTTGTATAAAATTAACATCTGTGAACCTTTCATGTCATCAATCGAAGGTGGTGCTTCCTCTCGTGTCCAATTATCGTCATGCATGTTTCTGTATCTAGTAGTTCAATTTATAGTTCAATGTAGCTTGATTGTAGAAATTTATCAGGTAACATTGGAAGTTAAAGTAGGAAAACACTCTCTAATTCTGAGTCAAATAAGAACGTGCTATTTGTACAATAGGAAAAATTCCAGAAATGCTTAAATTTTCTTTGGTTTACGGTGTATACCGGATCTTTCAAAGTTTATGGCTTCAGCACGAACAAAATGCATCAATGATGTTGATCAGATTAGTTATATCTGTTGATCGTATACTCTGGAAAAGCAAAGACGAAAGATCATTGACTTTGTAAAGAAACTCTATTTTGCCTATTTCAAAATGACATTAGGAGATCAAAGGAAGTCTTGAGTACCCCATTGTGCTTGTGAAACATGTATTGCAAATCTTAGAGGCTGGTCATTGGGTAAGCGAAAGGACTTGCTTTTGGAATAAATGTGACGTGGAGAGAGCCTAAGAACCACATAAATGATTGCAATTTTTGCACTGTTGAAACAACAGGACTTAATGCCAATAACAAAGCTAGTATTTTGTACCAAAAACTACAAACAACGATAAGACTAATGCTTCATAGTACCGATATACCTGTACCTGTTTTTGCACATCTTACTGATCGATACATGGTAGACAACGGCGATGATTGCACACCAAAAGATGAATCAGCTGAAGATTGTGATTGCCATGATGGAGACTAGCAATGGATTCATAACTTCCACAAATCTTCTTGCAATCGGAATTGAATGACTTGGTACGCAATCTTTCCCTTTCTAAAGGATCAGCTAAGCTTCTGGTTTCTACCCTTAAGGAAAAGAACCTCCTCCTTCCAGGGACAAGAATTTCCTTCCACAGGACTAGAGAGAGCAAGCTCTTGCAATACTTTAACAATTAAGGAAGATTTGTGTACTGCAATAATATCCCAGGCCTCCTTAATGAAATGGAAAAAGTCCAGCACAGTCCAGGAGATTGGAGGTTGTTCATCGCTTGGAGTGTGATTTTTTACATAATAGAAATATGTATGGCTCAATCCCAATCACCCATTCGGTCGAAGCAAGGTAGACCTATGAGAGCATCAAAATCGTTTTAGAGCTGGTTAGCTACAATGCACATCAATGGATCATATTTGTTGATCTAAAAGTGGGTTTTTTCTTCTTGGTCAACAAAGTGGCTACACAAAGTACCCATGCTTTCTAAGTCTTTGGGATAGCAAAGCCAGACAGGAGCATTGAATATAGAAGGAATGGCTAATTAGAGAGAAAATAAAGGCGGGAGCTAAAAATATCACAAATAGGATAGGAAAATAGGAAATAGATAGTATTCCCTGCAATTCACATGAAAAGAAATGTAAGGTAAAGCGCCAACATTTATGCAACGATGAAAACATTCATTACTTAACTTTTATATTTAGTTGACATTACTTGCATCTCTTCTTTGTATTTAGGCCGTTTATTTTAAGTTCTTACGTTTTGCATATCATTACGGGTCTTCCTTCTATAGCTAGTGCGTCACAATGCTTGCAAAAATGTCTTATAAATAGCAGTCGCGCACCCTCCTTCATTTGTTTAGCATATAGGCACAGGATTTTCCTAGCATTAGTAAATATTAGGAATAGCGCAGTCCTTCATTACCCAGTATTTCCGTATTATTATAGTTGTTTCACACATATACTCCTTGCATAGCTCTTCCTTTTAGTAACATTTATTGTACAGGCTGTCTCACAAGGATGCCGAATGTTCGAGTCAAGACTAGTTGGTGACCTGGCGAGGAAGAGACATGACAGAAAGGAGCAACAAAGGACGGCTTCAAGAAATGTGGCCTGTCCTACCTGTGGACAACTCTGTGCCTCGGAGTTGCAGAGCCACCAACGACGGCACTGAATTGCATTGTCGACAACGACAGCGATCTAAGAAGAAGAAGATTGGACATATATCTATCTATATGTACATATATATATATATATA
>WIPJ01067813.1:27476-48422 GCA_018155075.1 Cassiopea andromeda
TATAATATATATGCGACTATGTAGAGAGTCATTAGACAGAGAAGTCAGAAGATCCAGTAAGAGGTGCTTGAGTCACAAATATGCTTCGTGGGATTGGAGTCCATGCCGCAGTTGTAGAGTTTTGGGAAATTGCAGATTTTGTAAGTGCGTTTTCTGTTCCTAGGCTATTTAGAGGATCGTTGGTTTAGTGGTTGTGATTGCAAACTAAATATGTCACTTTAATTTTGTCTCTTCATTTCTACTAGGAACACATATCAAACTAGATTATGTTCGTTGATAAGTGCAGAAACTATGTAATGGACCTTTGAGATGTAATTGATGAACAGGGAGGAAGGTTTGATCTAGATATTAAAGCGATGGAGAAACTTTATCAAGGTAGATGGTGCCGGCAAATGATGGCAGATTACTCTTAGAGTATGGAAAGAGGTTATATTGGTGTTTGCCATCGAAATATAATAAATGAAAGTGTTTATAACGTTGAATCCATACAAATATCACTTTTTTGTAACAGTTTTAGTGCTGTACTTACTTTGCAATATTTATTGAAATTCTTATTCGTGCTATAGAACTACCTACATATTATTGGAGAAGTCTCTAAGTTGTATAGCCCTATTACGATATTTCCAAGAATGACATTTCTTAGTTAAAAGTCTTACTACATATTTCAGAATCTAGATTTGATAGTGGAAATCTGATGTTATTTTTGAATTCATCATATCACAATGGTATAGAAATGTCCATTTTGTAGCCAACATGCGTAAAAAATTCTTTTGTTGGCCTGTGTAATTTCACATGTCTGCAATCATTTATAATGCAGAAAGAAAAACTCCACTCATCAGAATTGAAAATGGCGGATCTAAGTGCACGTGTTCACACTGTGGATTTTTCTTCATTGCAACTAGAATTAATGGAGAATATAGAAGATGAACTTTTAGTACAGGAAGTGTAAAACGATTACAGTCTTTATGTTTCCTCATTAAGAGTTTATAAAGAAATCTTCAGAAGCAGGAGGCATGGGGGAAGATTTGCCACAGTGCTTGCAAATGTATGCTTGAATGTGATTAGTTCCTTCAAGCAATTCGGTGAGTGTACCTATGACAGTTGGCCAAGTTTCAGCTCCCTAATCTCAAATGTGAGTTAGAGGGCTTGGTCGTCTCTTGCTTTGTTAGTTTCTTGCCAAGTATGTCTGAGATTTGAGTGCTGTGTCATCACAACCGGTCTTTAGATATGGCCCATGAAGGAAATTACTTTTGTGGCATGCATATCTAATAAGTACTGATCCTTTCGAAGGAATCCTAGAGAAAAAAGCTAGTTTACAAGCTGTCCAGTAATCGTCAATGGGCCCTGAAGATGCTGATGAAAATGACGACATTGTATTTGACTATTGTTAATGGGCTTTTGGAGTTGCATGCATAGCCTTCCCGAAAGAAACAATACGGCAGAAATTCACAAAATATTTTACTTTCAATTGACAATAGGCTCCCTATCTTATAAGCTCACTGTGTTGCTAAGAAAAAATTCTATGCATGAATGTAGAGGGCCTTACCAAGGCCAGCTGGCCGCTGGCCGCTACTCTTTTCAGAAGTTAACAATTCAACTAGCTTCGGCATGTTGATAGCGATAGTGAAGGACGAAGGATGGATATTGGGACTCTGCTCTCAGCAATAGCTGCGATAATTACCACCGCAGAGGGCTTTTGCCTTTCAAAATATCTTTATGCTGAAACGTATTCTAAGTCGGAAACTTTTTATACATCAGCTCTAGATTATTGCAAAATCTACATAAGACCTTCAACATCTTATTCCTACAGTTCGTATTACCTCGAAATATCATGGTCATCATTTTTTGATGTAAAAGGAAACATGCCCCTCTGCAAAGAAGATTATGTAGAAGCATTTCTCACAGGGTAAGAAATTGCCGTGTTTTTGTGATAACGGAAACTTCAGTTTTTGACTTTTTTAAGAAATCAATTAATTTGACACTGTTGCTTGCAATATTTGCAGCAAGGTAAGTACTTTTTTTGACATAGTAATAATCGATGCTGAAAATTTATCCAGTACTCAGTTCTTTTCAAAAATTTTGCTAAATTTCAACAGCTTTCCTGTTAAAATTTGTTGTTTATCGTGCTGTGAAGAAGCATACAACACCATAGTAACAAGTAATAGAAATATAGTGCTTTCATGGTGATTAGGATTTTGTATGTTGCATTCATTTTGCTTTTCAATATGGACCAGTAACATCTTTTATAATTAATGAGATTTTTGCATTACATTGCTTAGTTGCTACTGCAAAAACAATATTCCCTTAAGAAATATTTGAATCCTTTTAATGAATTGTTAATGGTAGAGTATTGACGCATAGGTACATCGCAACGAGAGGTTGGGAGGGTTTGTGAATATCTGAAATCTTGTTGATGGTACCGAAGACTGCCCACATTGTTGAAATCTATTGCTTAGCTGAGGAAGCTAAAAGCCAATCATTGGCTGAGGAATCTATTGCCATACGTGAGCGATGTACGCTCTCATTGCACTGCCCACAATCAAAGAAACCGAGAGTACATGTTTTGGTACCCCTATAGGAAAAATATTTCTGGCATTCAGAAGATCTCTTTTGAGGTGGCAACATTGTGAAGGTTGTAAGAGGTTTCCTGGGAGATTTTTGCGCATAAATCAATCATATATTGTAGAGTTAGCCCTTATATAGATGTAAAAACCATCAATTCTGACTCATGAGTTTTGAGCTCCTCAATTGTTTTCCAGCCCAACCTGCGCACTAAAGGTATCTCTGGAGCATCAAAGCTGCTACTTTTTATAACTGCTGCAGCTTTGTTTTGCAATTTCTGCAATTGGTTTTTTTCTGTTACACCACAGCATCCCCACACGGAAAAGCAATTGTGAAAATGAGGTTCTAAATTTCCTGTATATAGTTTATTTAAGGTTTTAAATGGCAGGATAGATTTAGCATATTTTAAGAAACCAACTGATTTAGATACTTTAGAGGAAAGACCATAGATCTTGATTAATCAATATCATGTGCTTCTGATTTGTAGAAATGACCATTGACTGAGTTTTCATAGCATTAAAGGACAGTTTGTAACCCATTAACTATTTTTGCAGCTTTTCCAGATCGTTATTAATAGCCTCATTAAGTTTATTGACATCAAGCGATTGATAGCACTGCTTGCATCATCGGCATACATGGAAGTGCTAGAATCGAGTACTGCCTTAGGGAGATCATTAATATGAATGATAATTAATAGGGGACCTAGGCATGATCCTTGGGGTATACTGATATTTATACTATTGATTTCCAAATCAATCTGCAAAATTGCTCCCGGTTAGATAGGTAGGATTGAAACCATAATAACTCACGTTGCTGTATCCCGTAATTATTGAGTTTTTGTCAAAGGACATCATGCTTAACAGCATTAAAAGCCTTCCTGAAGTCAATTAATACTAATTCTAGTAGTATGCCTAGGCCTATTCTACTGTACCAGTCATCGGTAGTTATAAGCAATCATGTTAAAGTTGAATGGATGCGTCGAAATCTAGACTGATTAGACGAGGATATATTATTTTCATTCATGTACTGGTACAACTGGTCGGCAACAAGCTTTTCAAATAGCCTTGATCTGACTGGCAATGTAGATATAGGACAGTAGTCTGCTGTATCTGACCTGTCACATCCCTTAACAATAGGAGTCATTCTTGCTAATTTCCAAACTTTTGGGAATTGGCTTGTTTCTTTTGATATCATATCACACATACCACATATCACAAAACTCATTTTAAAGTTGGTGACATATATAACTTATAACTAATTAATACCAACTATCTAATTAAAGAAACACAACTAAGTTAATTAAAAATGAAACATTAAAGTTAGTGCTATACCAGCTAAATATTTCCAATTTAAATATCACAAGAGAATAAAGTATTAAACATGATGGCTAAGAAGGTTTCCATGAGAAGCAAGGCCAGTGCCAAGAAATAGCTTGAAATGGTGTCATTTCCAAAACTCTTGGTAGTTTTAAGCATTTCATCCCAGTTGTGCAAGGTACTTACATGTTTGAACTTCAATCAGGAATTCTTTTTGTTAACAGCACTGTCGCCAACTAGAGGGACATTGGGACCTCAAGTCTGCTGGCAAGATTTTTGCCAATGGAGCAGAAGTAACCGTTCTCTAAGTTGAATAAGTCTTTTCTTTGCCGAGTTTCCTTATCTTCTTCGTCGTCTTATAGTGCCTTTTGAGATTCTGACATTGGATGTCACAGGATGATATAAATTTGTGTTTTCTGCCAAGTGTATGATGTCCACTCCTCTCCTGTCTAAGCATCTGCCTAACAACCCAAGAAATGTCTGTCTTTGCCTTCTTCTATCTCTCTTTCCTTGTACTTTCCCTGTTACCACTTGATACTCAATGCCTCCTTTCTTTACTATGTGTCCCAAGAAGCTACATTTTCTCTTCACTATTTGCTTCATTAACTGTCGTTCAGTCTGGGCTCTTCTCAATACATCTTTATTCGTCACCTTCTTCATCCAAGAGATCTTCATCATCCTCCGTAAAAATCACATTTCTGCCGCTTCAAGCTGCTTTTTTTATTGCTTTGCTTATCGTCCATGTTTCACATCCATAAAACATTGTACTCCATATATAGCATTTGATAAGTCTTAGCTTGGTTTGATTGTTTATGTCTCTTGCAGTGAGCACGTTAGACATACCTTTGAATGCTGTTTTTGCGATTCCAATTCATCGCTTTATTTCTTGATCTGATTTCGCATCTGATGTTACTAAGCTCCCTAGATATTCGAATTTTTCTACCTGTTTGATTTTTATTCCATCAATATCTAAGTTGAACTTTGGACTTACACTCTTTTTTGAAATGGTCATACAGAAGGTCTTTCTTTTGTTAATTTCTAGGCCAAAATTTCTACTTTCATCTGCTATTTCAGAAATAAGGTTTTGTAGCTGTTCTTCTGAATCTGCAACAATGGCAGTATCATCTGCGTATCGGATGTTATTTACATTGAGCCCTCCTATTCTTAATCCATCTCTGTGGCTGATTTTCGTCATAACCATGTCTGTGTGTAGTGAGAAGAGTGCTGGTAATAAAACACACCCTTGTCTTACACCTCTTGCAATGTTTACCCAGTCACTCATATCTTGCCCTATGAGTACTGATGCTTGTTGCTGCCAGTAGAGATTCTTTATTAGTTCTAAATCTTTGTCATTAACATCCAGCTCTTGAAGTACTTCAAATAACGTTACATGTTGAACTTTATCAAAAGCTTTTGCGTAATCAATAAAAGATATATATACGTTCTTTTGCATCTCAACACATCTCTCTGTTATCATTCGAAGCGTGAATATTGCATTCCTTGTCCCCTTGTCTGGCATGAATCCGAATTGCTCTTCCGATATTTCACCCCTTGCCCTGCCTCTCATTCGCTGTAATAGGATCTTCAGTGCCACCTTTGTCATGTGACTCATTAAGCTTATAGTGCGAAGGAGATCACATTTTGTTGGAAAATGTCCTTCCTTGTAGACCTTTTTGGCTATCTTAGTCATCCATTTTGCACCTAAGTCATCAAGGGCTTGAATTAACTCAATATAAACCTCATCCGGACCTGCTGCTTTCCCTATTGGCATGCTGTTGATAGCTTTAACTATTTCCTCTTTTAGAATAGGCAAGTTTTCCTTTTCCCTCCTTGTACCTAGATACTCTGGTGGTCTGTTACCTACAAATAGCTTACAAATATATTCTTTCCATCCTTCAAGTACTTTTTCTTTTTCCATAATAATAGTGCCATCATTTGCTTCAATGCAATTGGTCGAAGAGCAAGTTTTGTATTTTCTAGTGGCTTCTTTTATTTTGGTATGCATAAGTTGGGGGTTTTTCTTTTCATTGATTGTTCAGAACAATCTCTTTTGCTTTTTGGCAAGCATTACTAACCTCCCTATCTAATTTCTTGTACGCCGTGATGTCATTCTTTAATTTCCTTCTTTCGTTCATTAGCTCAAGGATTCCTGGTGTTATCCATGGTTTGTGTTTCTTTTTGGGACAATTTGCTAATGACTTTCTGGCTGCCTCTTTTAAACTCGTTTGAAATACCCTTACTAATTGTTCAGCGCATTGATTTTCATTCATTGTTTCTACTTTTACTTCTACCTCTTTGTAAAATTTCTCTTTTACTTCTTTCTCCTTCTCTAGGGATTGTAGATCTAGCTTTGCTGAAGTGAATTTATGTTGTTTTAGTCTTTGCAGGTTCACTTTTATCTTTCCAACAAGCATGTTGTGGTCACTGTTGCAGTCTGTTTCTGGATGTGTGCGAATGTCTCTAACGGTGTTTTTGAATCTCCTCTTGACTGTGATGTGTTCGATTTGATTCCTAGTAATCCCATCAGGGCTTTTCCATGTCCATAGTTTTCTTGCGTGCTTAGTGAGCCATGTGTTCATAATGATTTGGTCATTTTGTTCGCACCACTCCATTAACTTTTCTCCTCTCCCATTCATCTCTCCTAGGCCTTCATTTCCTACAATGTCCGTGTGTCTTCCTCTTCCAACTTTAGTATTGAAATCTCCCATAACTATATTTACTTCATGATATTTGCATTCCTTTTTAAATTTGTCTAATTCCTCATAAAACTCTTCCAGTTCCTCCTCAGTAGATGCACTTGTTGGCGCATAAACCTGTATAACGTTTATGTTGAAAGGATTGGCTTACAATTTCACTAAAGCTATTATATCTGATACCGGCCAGAATCCAACAACAGAACTTGCCACTGTTTTGTTTAGCAAAATCTCAACTCCATGTTCATGCTCGTCCCCTCCCGAGTAGTACATACTATAATCTTCCGTCCTAAAGCTTCCACTTGTTGTCCATCTTGTTTCACTAATTCCTAGAATTTATACTTTCAAACGTCCCATTTCAAGCTTGAAATTCTCGATTTTCCCTTTTTGATATAGTAACCTAAAACTCCAAGTGCTTCTTTTTATCTGATTTCTTTTGTTTAACTCAGTAGCTTGATGTCGGTCTAGAGCTCCTTGAGTAATCAGAGCATCTTTACCGAGCGTAGCTGTAGGTGTAATCACACTACCTCTGTTCACGCTGTTGTGGTTTCTTCTTAATCGTATATTCATGTTGTGATAGTCTTTGAGTGGGTACGTGGTAGGGTCCCCAGTTCCTTTCCAAGGAGAATGCTGTTGTCACCATTAGGTAATCATCCGCCTTAGGACATTTTGGTCCTGGATTTTTTCTTGGAGTTTCCTTCTCCTAGACAGATTGCCTTGCAAAGCTGTTGAGTCCTGTCTACCCATGCTCATGAGCCTGAGCTAGGGAGGCTTACAGGTGCTACACCTTGCCCAAAGGTGGTCTGGGAGTAGTGACAGTTGAGAGGTAACTCCATTGTTCCTCAAGTGAACCCCTGTCACCGGATGCAGTTTATAGTCTTACCCAAAACGGATTCCCTTATCAGCATCCTTTAAGAAAATCAATGTTGCATGATTTGGAACACCTGTTTAAGATTTCATTAATTGTCTTCCAGGATTCCTTTACGTTTCCTTTAAAAGAAAATATCTTCTTGGAGAAGTACTGTTTCTTTAACTTAATATTTATGTTATTAACCTTATTTCTGAGCTGTCTGTATGATGACATCACTATTGATGATTTTCTTTTCAGTGCAACCATTTTCATCCTATCTCTACTGCGCATAAGAGCCTTTAGGTCTTGTTGTATCCAGGAGCAAAACTTTTCAGATACTCACAATTGCATTATAGGTGCATAATTATCAAAGATCAAATAGAGAAGAGAGCAGGCCACTTCTTAACAAGTCTATCTACATCATCTGTTTGTGTAACCACACTCTCCCAGCAAATACTAGCAACATCATTAAGAAATTGGCCTTCCTCAAATTTGTTTATCTTCCTTGTTTGGAATACTTTTTGATCATTAGTTGCTTCTCCATTAAGTTTGCGTATGCAGTAGACAAGGTAATGGTCATCTAAGGCCATTTGATAGATCCCTGAGTTGACAGTATTCCTGCGGCAGGTCGTTGCAATATGATCAATTATAGTAGCAGTGTGAAGGGTAACCCGTGTTGATTCTTCAATAGCTGTTGAAAATTGAATAGCTCATAGATACAGCAGATGTGCTTTGAATTGCCTTCCATTGGCTGCAAATTCTTCTTTATGGTTGTTAAATCGCAATTTGTGTCACCTAGAAAAATGATTTTTTCCTTCCTTATTGGAATAACTTATGACTTTCTCCAGCTTCAGGAAGACATCAACAGGGGCACTTGGTGGTTTTTACCATGCAAGGAGAAGAAAGGGTTTGCTCTTAGGTGGATCGATTTCAATACAGATTAGTTCTAAGTCATTTTCATTGACCTAGGAATAGGCTCTAAATTTAATAGATTCGCTAATATAAATCGAGACACCACATCCACTGCACTTGGCGTTATAGAAAACTCAACAGAAGGACATGTACTAGTGGGGAATCATGAAGTTAACAGTGGAAATTATGAATGTCTCATTGGACAATTCCTCGCTAGGTTATTTTTTAGTTAAAGATCATCCGCAGTGTTTGGGCAGTTAAAAATCTATGTCGTGCTTTCAGTGGGAAGGGGTGTTCTTTGGAGAGTAGCGATGGTGCACTCTGAAAGTTTAAATTCACACCAATTCCTCCAGAAAATAGAAAATTCATGTGCCTCTTAAGCAGTTCTAATGAATGAAGTGAAAAAGCTTTCTATTTCTATTCAACTTCATCTCAATAGCTTAGATGTAAAAAGTCGTTGGAGGCAGTCCCGTATTTTCTCGCACGGAGGGAAGTGCCTGTTGGAGAGGGCACTTATTCTGAGCCATCAGCGTATGAGGTAGGGTAGCCAGTTCTTTTCCTCGCCGCCATTATCTTTCCAGTTTTGCCACTAGGTACCCATGTTCTGCTGGGTGAGGAATGAACCAGCATTCAGTCAAGGCCTCGAGTGGGACTCAAGCCTTATACCTTCTACATAGGAGGCATGCACTCTAACTGCTATCCCATCTCGTCTGAAACATCTTTAGTAAAGCTGAAATACGATAATATGTTACCATTCTCCTTGTGAGCCTGAGTGGTAGCAGGAGGAAAAGTAGTCCATACTTGCTGGACTTATGAAAATGAAGCCTATTGTGCTCTCATTGGGAAGTAAGATTAAAAGAAAACTATTCTGTTTGGTAACAGTCATGATGAATAAAACAATGCCCTCCCTCTCAAAAAAGGCTGATGTAGCATACTAGGTAAAGACCAGTTATAACTAGAAGCAATCAAAGAGTAATATAACTGGAGTGTATCAAAATTTACTTATGGTCTGCATCGGGTGGTTTCTGAGTGTTATATTATCCTGCAGAACTGCTATGAAGTCTCCACTCCTAATCATCCTCTTAAGGTCATTGTCAGCCTGTGAAAGTTGTTTATCATAACCATGGATGACGAAATGAGTTTCTACTTAGTGTGGCATGTTTAGTGACTGTGGTAGCTATCTACATACCTGAAAGCATGAAGGCTAAAGCTGAAACTATTGCCAAAGCCCAGCTTATCATGTTACAGCCTTACTAATTCAAAAGCGACGACCTTTAAGAAAGGAAACAAATCATTAATTATTATTCTTTTAAAATTGCTGCCGATGCTTTCAATGCTTGCACTGTTTTTCTATTCAACTTTCAATCATACTTTGAACTGACCTAATTATAAATAATGTGCATGATTAATGCAATTAATATTAAATTGGTGCTATATATTCTAATTCTGAAAAGCTGTATCGTTTGTCATATTTTGTAGTACCTACAGAAGCATTGGAAAATTCTGCTCAAATAATGCTGGTAAACCATTCACAATGTATTCAGAAGATCGCTATGCAAAGATTGTATACTCTACTGACGGGCATGTGACAGGAAGTGGATTTAAATTCTACTATCAGCTGAAACACAAGACATCCTACCCTCTTGGTGGCTATACATCCAGCTCATCATGCTAGTGAGTTTTTTCTTTTCTACCAAATATTGCAGGCTGTTTCTGAATACTGTTAAATTTTATTAAAACCTTTCACTTTCAGCTACCTCTTCATATGCTAATACAAGATGGATGAAAGATACTTGTTAGATCACTCATAGCGTTTTCCCTTCTATTGAGAATGCATCGTACTAGAACATGTAATAAGTATTGATAAAGATATCCTGGATCAAACAAGAGGGTGACTATAGTGTTTATACTCATTGTACACTTTGGTACCAATAAGTACTAAGATGTTTTGCTACCTAGAACTTCAAAACCTTTGGAAAATGCACAATAAGATCAAAGTAGCATAATAGCACAAGTAGTAAAAATAGGATAAATAAATGTTTAGGTAAGATGCTCTATCAGTAAAGTAACTGAAAGTATTTCAAAAGCTACTCTTCCTAGGGGTGATACTTGGTAGCATTTTTGCCATAATTGTGAGTATATGCAAACTTTGATACAATATTTTCGTAGTATGTGAAGAATCACTCCAAGTCCCTGTTCTCATACTGCGAAATCATACACTGAAAATTCATTCAATTAGCTACAACCAGTCATTGCCGAGCTGCATGTCTTTTTACATTAAAACAATTTGGTTATTGTGCAAGATGGCGGAAAATTAATAATGATATATTGAAAAAGCTGGATTCTTCTCACATTAACCTGTTTATAGAAGTGGAAACACTGACCAAGATATGTCGAAACATAGTTCAACATTATTTTTATTCGGTTTTTGCCAAAAAGGGCGAAATTTATCTTTGATTGATTGGATGGTCCCAGCTTTATTAAGCTAGAGTCATGACAGGTTTGGAAAATCATTTTTTGGGAAACAGTGCAGAAGGATGAAGAGAACGTGGCACAGCACCAGAATTTTGATGTTATTTGCTGTACCGAATTTTGATTTTATTTGCTGTACCGAATCATACTTTACCTGTACCTTCAATTGTGATTGCTTACAGTTTTACCTCAATTGAGCACCTGCAGTCCTAGTTTTTAAGCCTTAATAAGGTCCACATATTATTTGCATTATTCAAGCAACATGACTAGAATTATTGTGGCATTGCACTATGGGTTTTAGATTTACAGATAAATCTGATTTTGTAGGTGTAGATTGATTTTGACCAAGAGTAAGGGACTCTTCAGATGTATGGGACTCTTCAGATAATATAAGCAAATGGGTATATACAGATGGTATTTGCAACAATTCAACAAGTTTCTCTTCCTAGGTGATGCTAAAATGGGTATTGTGCTGCTTCAGGAGGGAAAAAGTAATAAGTATAACCGGAGTATGAGCATAAGCAAAGTGACTGTATGTGGGCTTTACCAGAGTTAAACTTTACTACAACACGAAAAGCGGCTTTTTTGTCAGTCGAAAGTATGTCAAAAGAATTTTGCTATTTTTTCGTGCTGTGGTAAAGTTCTGTAGTACCAACAGACTATTTAGAGTTAAATTTTGGAAAATGTAGCATTTTGCCTATATGCAGAATGTGACTATAAACAGAAGTACAGTCACTAGAGTCAACTGAATAGATTGCATTTTAATAAATTTTCGCATTTTAATCAGTTTTTGAAGGTCAGACTTTTAAACACTTCTTTAATTGCAGTCATATGTTAGAAGCCCAATAACATAACTAGGGGCAGTTAGCCGCCAATCGATATTCCCGGCTAATTTTTTGTGCTCCATGCTCAACAGAACAGATTCCCTAGCTCTTTTCATACTGAAAACTTATTTATTAGTAAAAGCCCTACCTCTTCAGGGGTTACATGCACAAAAGGGCACAAGAAATCATTTAAAAAAGATACGGTCTGTAAAAATTATTTTTCAGATTCATAAGTGGAGAAAATACTGTTGAGATTGAATGAAATCGTAGCTTTGAAGACCAATGAGCCTTGTTGTTACTTGTTTTCGGGGCAGGGGAAAGGGTGCCAGTAGCAAAGCCCTGGAAAATTCTTGGGATTACACCTTTTCCATCGTAGCAAAACTTTAACTTTGATTCAAGAGAGCACTACAAAAGGGCACTTTTGTTCATTTGCTAAAAAGGACAGGAGTCTAAGGTTAGAGTCCTCTTCCCATAGTTGTGCGTCTGCCTTTGTACCCAAAAGCATTCCAATTGAATCTTTCAGCACAAAATCAACATTTTTAGCAAAAGTCTGGCATCTGGTGAAGCCCATAATATAGCACGATATGCTTTTCAGACAGTTCAACTATATAATTGCTGGATACTTATTATGATTTTAGCAATACCAACAACTATGCAGATTCTGGAGAGATCTATTCCACTGGATGGCCTTCAAACTACAGGCAATCTTACAGTTCTTGTAGTTTCAAGATTAGCAAGTCAGCTGTTTATCAAGGCGTATACGTTGTATTCATGGATGTCAACATGTACTATACATATTCCTACAAAGACGGTGTTCAGCTATTTGGTGAGTATATATCTGACCATAGTCACTGCTGCTTCGATTTCATTTTAGTCTTAACAGACTACGTTCATATTACTCTGTTTTGAAATGAAGAGAAAGGGATTACCCACAAAATCTGAAGAAATCATATCCGTTTCTGTGGTGTTAAGCTATTTTCAAATCCAACATCGTGTTACAAATGTCAGAAATCATATGCAGCGTCTTCAACAAAAATTCTGTGTTGATATTAAAGCACAGGGTTTTGAAAAGGGTCTGCTTTTGTCAACATCAACACTGCCAATGCTCCTACAAATGTTCTTTGAATGCTGTGAGCGATTATAATTTTTTCTGTGTACTTCTACACGGAGTAGTTCGAGCAGCTTCACAGACAAAGTTTCTCCTTACGCTTTTGCACAACGACTAAACAGAGTAGATTTTTTATTAAATTGAGCACCTATAGGCATATGGTAAGCATTGGGCCAGAATATGTAATTCCGTCCTACTTTGTGCTGAAGTAGGAAGGCAGTATTTAGCACTTCAATCACATAATTATCTTATCTCCATCTATTTCTACGAAAGTAGCACATATTACATTTAGCAACGATATACTCAAAGATTTCAATATACATTTTTAATATATGCTTCCCAGCGACTGTTTGCAGCTGATGGAAATGTGTATTTTATCATGAAATAGTGCATAATGTAACATACCCTTTAATAAAGAAGCGACATTTAGCTGTCTTATTACAAAGCAGCTGAACATTGAAAGTAACACCAGGGATACAGGCAGCAATTCTGAGTGGCGGGGCAGGCTCCCAAAAAGGCACTGTGAAAATCGAGTTTTGCCAAGACACGTTTATAGCAGTTTAGTAGACAGCTTATTCTATTAGGGACCACTATTCATTCCAATTTTCTAACTATTGTTGTTGGCTGCTTATAAGCAGGGGGAACTAGAAGACTTAACTTGAAAATGTTGGAACATATCACATCATCGATGGGGATAAACGTTATTTTTGGATTGCCTTTTTGGAAATAGTGCATAAAAGAAAGAAGAAAAGTACTAAATTTGTTAAAAGAATCACAGAACGTGGAATCTGAGCTATATATTCCCCCAAAGTCTGGAAAACTGCGCTTTGGAGCTACTAGTGAAAGCAGTATACCACTATAGCGTATATAATTCAAATATTGGCTTTGCAGGCTCTTTTTGATAATGGTTCAATTTACAGAAAGGATGCATTACCTGTTCTTTGCAAACTCAATGTAGAAAGCTAACCCAAACTTTCTCTTTAATTTGAGGTAACTTTTGCTCATACTCCTGTGTACTAATAAAGACCTGTAAGCAGGTGAACTGGATTGGGGGTTGCGGGAGGGGTGGAGTACCGATTGATATAGAAGTCTAGTTTAGAGTATGAAACTCTTGCACATCTTAGATCTGCAACAATAGCTAAAAATTTTCATGTTTAAAAATCTTGCCATAGTTATTGTGCTGAGATATGGGGTCTGGATTCTTACTTCAGAAAAAATGTTGAAGTGATGTCCTCTAGAACGAAGGAAAACGCCTTTTGCAAAGCAAAATGTAGTTGCTTTCATCAGTGATCTTCATGCTGAGAAAAAGTAGCTGATCTCTCAACTTGGCTTTATCAAATTTTGAAGATTTAAAACAAATAAATAAAAGACTATGCCAATCTTTCCTTTCACTGTCGTATGCATCTACACCATTGCTAGAAGCAAAGCAACCTCATACCAGTACGCCAAAGAAGAGTCAGTCCACGCCACCTGTGCAGTTGGTAAGCAAAGTCCAAAGACTATCTAGCCAAGTTCTAGATAGAGTATCCTACAAAATTTCATGCCAAGAATTAAGTGTTTCTATTCGAAGTCGCACTGCCATTTTAGGGTCTCTATAAATCATGCATCTGTGCCGTGATACTATTTATTCTAGCTTGTGTTGAAGCCATTCTGAGAATATCTCATATTTTAGCTTTCAACACTTCTAAATGAATTTTTAGTGAATTATTGGGGGAGCACTGCTCATTTCCCCCTTTGTATCTACGAACCTGTATTAATGTGAAGCCATCTTGGAAGCTGACGCTCAAAACACCGACTTCTAGGGCACTATTCTGGCCCTAAACTGTGCTTATTGTTTACAAATGTGACTGCTATTCCCCTGCATGTTGGCCGCATATTAAACATTTCATTGTAGGATCATATTGAAAATGCTCAAAAAGCAAAATATAACTAATGCATTAAAACCAATAGAAAGATGACTATTCAGAATGCCCATAGCTATGTGATCAAAGATGGAAAAGTTACTGCTCATCTCTTTTTCATTTCTGTATATATTCAGGGTTAGTACAAACACTTTTAAAACGATTTCATAACCTTTCCAAAGCCAAGTAACCACATTGCAAACATCATGAAACTCATTTTCATTTGCATTTTGAAGTCCAATAATAGTAGGACAACTCTACTTTGGACGATATATTCTGTCATTATTAGGTGTACTGTGTTTTGTATCATAAACAGTAAATTGAAAAAACACAACGTATCCAAACATATTTTTAGAAATTTCCAAACAAAAACCAAACCTTTCCATAGCCATTTTAAAATCTTTTTTTTCTGAAACTGTCCAGGTTCTGGAAAATGGCATTTTCTATTTCCGAAACTATACAAAACCTGCACGGACCCGTACTTTCGTAAACAGTTTCAGGAGGATATCTGCTGCTCCTGCTGCCCACCGATTATCCATGGTACGGGGTCAGTTGCCCCTGTACTTTCGGTGCCCCCCTGAGAAACACAAAAATTTACACATAACATAAGATTAGAAGTAACTAGGAAGCATTAGCTCTGTTTTCATATTATTGAGATTTATTCGACGTTGCTTAAATATCCTGTTTGCTTAAATTTATTTAATTATAATTTGCTTGTATAATGTTCTTGTTGAGAACTTTAATTTTTCTTTTCCTAGCTTCAAACATTTCTGCCACTTACTACCCAAAAGCAGTATCGTCAAAGCTATACTATACATACGACCTGAAAGCATATACAACATACAGCAATTACCTTACTGTTCAGTTTGATAGACGATATAGATCAAATTCTATCTTTTCCTACCGAGGATTTGTTGCTGGCTACATTATGTTTAGTAAGTACAGTTTTATTTGCTTTCCAGGCAATTACTGAAAGGACAGGATATTGTTACTTAAGTTGTTTCTGTTGTCTTAATTCAATATTGCATATGTACGAGATTTTGCATTTCTTGCAAATGAAAGTAGATTGTCTCTTTTGCAACATCTCTCATTTCTGCAATTTTCAGCTTCAAAATGGATGTCGAAAGACTCGCGAGAATTCTTTATGGATTGGTGCATGTAATCTGCAGTCTAAGCAATCAGTGGCTGTGTTATGAAATTTGTCTTTCCAAAAACAATTTTGCAAATTTCCACCGTAGAAATTCATTCCTAAATTTCCATGAAAGGGGATAAAAGACATCCAAAAGGGGAGATCAAAACTTTTGCCCTCGCAGAGAAAGGGAGGATGAAATGTAAAGAAGGTTTTACAGGTAGGGATATAATGCTCTTGCTGAATCGTTGAAAGAGGGAGCAACAGAGGTGTAGCAACAGAGGCGTAGCAACAGGAAATGCGTTGGAGCTAGATCCAAAACAATTGCTTTTCAGCAAATTTGCAGCAACTGAATAGTGCTAGTCTACAGTGTACTGCTAATAAAAAAAGAGTAAAGTCTTCTTTTTCGGTAAATTGGACTTGAGGAAAGCCATTTTGTTGTCGAATTTGGGCTGTGTACCCTACCAAAAATTTCCTTTAGTCCTGCCCTTTGGCAAAGCCTGTAGCAGCTAAATGCAAATGGCTTCCAGCCCTTCCCACAAGCAACTTATGCCTTATTCCTAGTAAGTAAGTACCACAACTCCAGCTGATTACAATGTTTATTGCTTTCTCGACTGTGGCTATTTCTACCATTGTGCAGCAATCCGCTATTTGTGGCAATTCTAATAGTAGTTTTGTCAACAAGTTCACTATTGCACATTTTGTCAGTGACTTCTTTTATAAATTCCCTCACTTTTTAGTATTTTTCCTTAATTTTTTCGCATTTCCAGAAAAACCATCAGCCATTTCAGATGATGCAAAGAAGGCAGCCTCAGCTGCAGGCATTGCGCTCGGCATTTTGATACCATTAATTATCATTGTTCTTATTGTCATCGCTGTTGTTGTGTACATGAAGAAAAAGAAGAGAATCACTGCTATACCTATGCATAATAACCAGCCTCAGAACGCTACCATGGTGTCTACATTCCAACACACCTCGATGCAACAGATGCCACAAGCTACTTCAACTGTCACCTATCCAAATTACCCTAATCCCCAGTATGCACATCCAGCAGCTACAATACAGAGTAGGCCATATGCTCAACGACCTTATCCGGTCGTGCATGGGGCAGGCCCTTCCTACTCTACTGCTCAGTTCACTGCATCTTCAATGGCCCCTCCACAAGGCTCATTCATGGTTGCTCCAGCATACGATTCCTATCAGGGTGGAGCAGTTCAACTTCCACTAGCATCAGGAAATGAAATGCAAAAGCCCGGTGCCGCATTGCATCATCCACCTTCCCCATCTGCAAGTTCATCATCTTCGAGCTCTGACGGAAATGCAACTCCTGTCATGCCACCGATTGACGCACCGCCAAACGTTCCACCGCCAAACGTTCCACCGCCAGCATATCATGCTGGGAATACCAGCTGAGTGAAACAATGATACTGTGTGGGCATGGTTGTAAATAGCACAAGTACTCAAAATACTTTTTAGTTTGAGCTAGCGCTTCTTTTTTTAGATATCACATTATGGCATTTCGTATTGGGATAAGGAATAAAATGCATGCACTCTTTAGTTGCTATTCATCATTATTATTTATTACAAGGAGATAATCTCAAGTATATTCATGGAAAATGCATATTGCTGTCAAGCATTAAGTCTATTCGAAAGTACAGAAAGGTCTCCACTAGGATAAAAGTAAATCAGCCACTTAAAGTAGTTCTGTTATAAACTGAGATAAAAATGTTGGAATTTTTTAGCAGATTCAGCTAATTGCCAATTGTGCACAGCAGATCAAGATCGTAGATTTGTTACTTTAAAGGCTTGAAAGACAAGCAATAGAGAAATTTGTAGATATCGTACTTTCGAGATAACAATGGCTAGTTGTGAAGAAGAGCAATGGGCTGATCTAGGGCGAAGAAGAAAAGTACAGTAGAAATAGCACATGGAAAACTTGGAATAGTTGCCTATCTAGTTGCGTTTACAGTCATCCACATAATTACCACATCCGCACCTTACCATTGAGATTGAAGAACTTCCCAATTCACTTCAGCATTGCCTAATGCCTAATTGATTTCAGTAATAGTTAATTATTGTAGCTTTTCAAAGCACATATCTAATGGAAAGGGTTCAGTGACTTGAACACTTAATAAGCAAGTTGCATACATCTGTCTACGACAGATATTTGGTGGTCGAGATTGCTTCGCGACTCAACCAAAGAGGATGTCTTAATATTGTTTTTGCGATGTTCATCTTTTAATTCATCCAATAGCTTGCCATTAAATGTTAATGGGTGCTGTTTGGGACTACTTTTAATTGCCAAGCACATCTCGATTGCACAATTATCAAATATGTTGTATTGATTCTCTTGGTTCTCTTCTTTAGAGCTTTCAATTCTTTTGCAAGTGCTCTACAGCAACACGTGAATTGGGTTGCTGTATTTAGAGCACCATTTTATGCTTTTTTTAAAGCTAAAATTAGATAGAGCAACAGTACAAAGCCTTCGCGCTGAACAGCAGCTTCATATAGGTGACTCACAAATGCCTCTGTATGCCATGGGAAGTCTTTGGCAAAAAGGTTCCTTGACAACAATTCCATTTAACTATGGGCTTACTTTGAGTATCCCACACAAGGTCAACTTGGATACTAAGATACTTAAGGCTGGCTCAGGCGTCAAAATTTTCTTGTGCCAAGCTAATGGCAGTGAATAAAGTTCATGAAAAGAGCATAATATGAATTGAATTGGCTCTGAAAAGTAGACCCTAATGGTAAGGCTGACCTAAATAACCAGATAGGTCAAAAAGTTCAGTCGTACTTGATGTAATACATACAATGTCAACTCATCCGTGGCACTTTTCAAGAGCCTAACTTCATGCAGAACATTTTCTGACATGAAATCTAAAATTAGTTCTGGCGCAAAAGTATTTGTCTCAGCAGGATTTTCAAATATGCATTACAAAAGAGCAATTAAACCGCGTAGGCCTCAAATCTTGATTGGTTGAGAGCTCTGACCGCATGCAAATTTGCAATGCCTTGTCAACCAAAAAGTATTAAAGAATTCATCAATAAACTTGTCTCACAGCCAAGTTAAGCAAACTTAATTACCTTTCAAATAAAAGATCAGCAAAATTATTTCCATTATTTTCTTGACCATTTTAAATGAACATAGAAACAAATTTAGCAAACATCTGCAGTTTTATCCTTGGATAGTCTGTCCCGATCAAGAGTTATGAAGCATTGCAGTTGAATGACTTTTGCTTCCCTAGCTTCGGGTACTGTGGAAATCGCGTATCATGTGGTCCCCAAGAAGGTACACAAATATTTGAAAGAAGTTGCCAATTTTCTCAAAAATAGGGAATTCCATACATTCATTAGCAGCCTACTCTTGCACTCGGTAATAATTTTTGCACAATTGCAAGTTATGAGGCCTTGAAATAGGGGCCCAGCGTTCATGACTTATGCTCAAATAAAATCCCAAATTTTTCACTGACTTTCCTTCTGGACTGCAAGAGCTAGGATACATTGCCAATACAATCGTATAATTGTCAAATTTGTTATTATTCAAATGTGTTGTTGTTGCTTAATTAATCCTGGAAATGAGCATTGCGTGAATTTAGTTGAGATCTAGCAAAAGACAGACAGTGTTCTCTTTTTATTTCACTACCTACGAACTCTAAGCTCCAGTTATAACACAATCATTGTATTAGGCATGGTGGTATGCTCCATGGCAATGTGTCCTAGTCCTTGCAGTCCACATCATTCACCCAACTTCTGTATCGATCTTTGCTTGTTTTAATTACCAAACACACTTTCTTTCTTCCTAATGTGAAACATGTGATTAAAACATGGGAATGATTGTGAATCAAATATTCATGAACGTATGATTGATTTTGATGAATTCGTTGGAAAATGCCCTTCTTTCGTCCAGTTCCAATGCTAAGAACAGTTTTGTCTGAAGAAATCTAAATAGCAAGCCATCATTTTCCGTGACATATGCCAAAGCAGGGCTGTGAGATTGGCTTTTTTTAAAGCCAATTTTGGACAGTTTAGCTTTTTCAAACACTTCGGCATGAGAATTGTTTGATTGCCTTATTCTCAAACTTTGAATTATTGTTTCCTTTTCTTGAAATATGTGACTTCAGTGATTTCTCTTTGGAACCATATTGTGGTCTAGAGTAGGAAGTATGTTTACTTTGTGGACAATGCCATTTTTAGGGCTAACGGTGAGGATCTAAAGTAAGCTCCTGAAATGCCTTTTCATTCATTTCATTATACATTCCAAACTGGCTATTCATTGACTGCAAAAGGGATCCACGTTACCTGTGAACCTTTCTTTGAACGATTTTTAGGAGATCCGGGACCTCAAATGAATGTTTTTGAATACGAATGAGTTTAATTTCGTTGAATATGAATATGATACCATGCTTCTTCGTCTAAGAGATAAGGCATGGGCCTTATCTGTGCTCTTCATAATCATTATCATATCTCTCTATTGGGTACATTTATATCCTTATAGTGTCTCTATTGATATATTATATTAAGTAAAGGTATAAACTCAGGCAACCCTAGGTCAAAATAGGTAGTAGTGGTCTATTTTTGAGGGTGCATAGTTGGTGATTCCTGCACCTTGTGGGAAACTGTAAGGCAGCTTGTCTTGCTGCAGGATGTTTAGCATCCCGTTGATTTGCAGATCTGTCCATGCCTAGCTTCATGTGTGAGTTTAGTCATAATGGTAACCAGTATGAGATGTGCAGCTGAGGTGCCCTCTATAGCGTTGGAAAACATCCTTTTGCATTATGGGATGAAATTATATCCACCAAGAACCTTTGTAGCGAGAAAAAGAAATTGATCCTTCAGCCCAGCGTTATTGAATTGCGAAGACCAAGAGTGCAATTCAGCTCTCTGCAAGCCAATACACAAAAGTACTTGAAAATCAGAACATGGGAATGTTACCTTGGAAGATCCGAAGTTCCTTTGTTCACTTTTAATTCTTGCCATGTTCCCTTGTCCCCATGATAGATTTTACATTTTTGCCCTATTCCCTGGAACCCCTAAACTGGCCTCAGTAGTTGATCAAATGGTGCTGGGCCTAATTAGCTGCCCTGCAAAAATATATTGCACTGCCGTTTTTGCACTACACAATGGCAAATTTTCAAGGTTGATGGTAACTAATCCCATTTAAGCTTCTCCCCCCCC
>WIPJ01067813.1:59885-78063 GCA_018155075.1 Cassiopea andromeda
TATCGATATTAAAGCTCTTCATATCGTTCATTACCGTCCATGTATCATAACTTCGGATGTCCAACTTTTCTTGATCGTCCATTCTTTCAATATATTATAATCTTTCAATATATTATATATTTATATATATATCAATTGTATCCCTTGTGTCCTCTATAACTGAGAGTGCTCATTACATTTCGCAGAGCGTAATATAGGTAGATTGACACAGAATATAAAGCTGCGGAATTGCGACTGCTGAACTGCTGGAAAGCTAAGCAGAAGGCAAGGCAAGGCAAATGAATACATATGCGCGCACTTCATAATCAACCTGATTGACGGAGCCTTTTCTTATTATTGTTATCAACCATTTTGCTTCCCTATTGATGTGTCAAGTCACATGACAGAATCCTCATTCTATTTCTAGTATTTGTATGATGCTGCTGACTTAGGACATTATTTTGAGAAGTGTGCTGCCAACTGCGCTTGATCTCTGCAGTAATTTTGTAAGCATGGATTTAAAGTTATTGCTCTCAGTAATAGCTGCTGTAGTCACCACTGCAGACTGTACTTGCTATTCAACAACGCTGTACGCCACCACATCGCGTAATTCGAAAACTGTTTATTCATCATCCTACGATTATTGTACAATCAAGATTAGGCCCTCGTCATATTCCAACTACGGCAGCTCATACTACCTCGAAATATCATGGTCGTCATCATATTTTAATGTAAAAGGAGATATGCCTTTCTGCAAGAAAGATTACGTCGAAGTATACCTTACAAGGTATGAAAACGTATTAGTATTGCTTTGTTTTAGATAGGAGTCTCTGAAGAGAAATGAAGAAATTTAGTGAATAGAGGAGAGCGGCGCTAATGCAGTTTTGTACCGCCTCCATGTCTGCCATGTTGGCAAGTACTAAACATGGAGTGTGTGTGGGTATAATCGCACCATGTTTGGTGAATTTCATAATGGCAAACTATTAGCGGACTTCATAAGTAAACAAGATTTTCAACTACGGTTAAGATAAAATCTGCAGTCTCAAAGGCCTTATTGTAGCTGGAGAGAGATGCATAATGGAACTGATGATCCCCGAGGATGTAGATGGCCAGTGTAAAGTAATTGATCAAAGCGGACCTTATTCCATGCATACGCTCAAAATTTTGGGTGCTATGTGGTTTCGGACCTCCCCGATGTCTGCCGTGGTGGCAATTACTAAACATGGAGTGTATGTGTAATCGCAGCATGTTTGGTCAATTTCATACTTTGAGTTTGAGTGTGTGCACGGGATAAGTCCCGCGTTCACAAATATCAATCGTACCTTCTAGGCACAGAGATTAATCATGATTGCATCTTGTATCCCACATTCCAAAAAGGTGTTTTCCGGCGATCCAGAAAGTGTGGCCCTGAAAAATTGTTCTGGGGACAAGTCCCCAGCCAATTACTTTACAAGAGACTTTCAGTAGTGGGGGGCGGGGGTGGTGTAGTAGAAAAAATTTACCGACAGGCCTCTAATTCTCCAAGAATTCTTAGGTAGAGAAGCAATAGCTATGACAGCAGATAACTATTATAACACAGGAAGAATATAACAGGCTTTGATGCCAGGGTAGTTTCCCACAACACTCCATGTTTTACACTTTTTATCTTGTACACAGTCTGTAATCAATGGCCCCCCTTTGGTTATGCCTGGAAGACAATTTTCAAATTTAAGATCTCCAGATGCCCAGAAAATGCTGTTTTGGGGTCACCTATTGCATGTGAAGTACAAAAGTAAGGGAGATATCTAACTAATCCTCAAAATACCTTTAGAGTTAACATTAGGTTGAATTTGAGTAACACTAATACTTGAAAAACTGTGAGCCATGGCTGCTGATGAAAACACCATGCAGCTTCAAATTGAATGATTTTGCTATCTGTCTTGCACATCTACTTTGACTTGCAGATGTTTCATATTATAGAAGACATCACGAAAATATAGCCTTTGAGAATTTCAAAATTGCAGAGCTTAAGATTGAGTCATTAGTAATGCAGAGCTCAAGCTTGATTAAAACCGATATTCTTTTGTACACAGCTTCTTCTCTAGGGTTTACAATGGTTGGGCCCAAGAAAAATTTTCAAATTTATTGTTCCAAGATACACGGAAAGTACTATTGTGAAATTATATATTCCATGTTGGGTTCAGAAATAAGGAGCTATTTAATAAATTTTTGAAACATAATATATATTAGGTACAATCTGGATGATAGCTGTAATACTTGAGAAACTGCACACCAGTGTGATCAGATCTTTATTTGCAAATTATGTCAAAATTGTCCAGAAATTTGCCAGATTTACCAAAATTATTATAAATCTCAAATCAAGGTGCAATGCTTGAAAAAGAGACTGATGCATGCACAGAATAGCAGATTGTAACCTGCAACACAACTCTAAACCTTGGTTAACTCATTTTGAAACAATGGCTGTTTGCTTTGATGACAGTAGTACCCATGGATCTTGACAGTCTGCATTCTACATCATACTCAAGCTGACTAAAGCAGATGGCTTTCATCACAAGACACACTTATTCAAAGTAACCCAGTACTTCTTAGATGAAATTATACCTTTGATTTAGTGATGGCACAATTATGCTAGAATTGTACTAGATTTCAAATTAAGCCAGTTGTTATGCTAAATTATGATTTTTGTCCATAATTATGCTAAACGTTTAATAGCAATTTTGCTAGGTCTGGCCACACTGCTGTGCAGTTTCCTCTCTAGGGCCCACATTGGTTGGGCCCGGGGAACATTTAAAAATTTAGCATTCCAAGATACCTAGAAAATGCTATTTTGTTATCATATATTCCATGCTGAGTTCAGAAATAAGGAGCTAATATATTAGGGAAAATCAGTATCATAACCATTATATTTGAAAGACTGTACTCTGAAGCTGTTGATGAAAGATCCATGCAACTTCAAAGTCATAGCAAAAGACAAGCATAGAATTTGTAATATCACCAAAAAGGTCTGATCCTATGGCATGAGCCCGCACATTCACTCAGATCTCTAAGCCAAGATGGAGAGAGTGCTCCCCTTATGTCCCCCTTCCAGCTAACACATTACTGATTGCTAGTAAGCAGAACAGGTAGACTTGTTTTGAAGCTGTTTTTGAGACAGTTGTAAATGTGCTTCTGAATTGGACGACTTTTATATGCAAGGAGAGAGTATAATCAGACCTATGCCACTCTGTGCCTGTGCATAACATTAATATGCTTGTTTAGGAAGTTGTACTTATGTTTTGCTATGAGTCACTTAAAGTGCTTATGCATCCAGGATGGGAGACCCTTGCCATGGATATGTAACAAGAAGAGTCACTGTTAGGCATTTATACTGTTGCAGTACAAGAAGTGAACTGATGTGGTACAGGAGTTGCTACCCTTCTGTAGTAGGTATATAAAGTGTTCTACAGTAGGAGCAAGAAGTGTCACCAGAACTGAAAATCTGAAAAAATTGAACTTCAACTTGTTCATTTTGAGAAAGTATGCTATGTGAGATCCGCATGGTTGAAGTTAACTCCAAGCTGTATGACAAATTGTGGGTAATAACTAATAACCTCCATCTCACACATTGTTGAAACAAAGACTAAATTTTTCCTTGCTATAGCTCTGTAACAAGAAGTGTCACTGTTGGTTGCTTCCACTCCTCCAGTACAGGAAGTGAACTAATGCAGTACAATAGTTGCTATGCTGTTTAGCAGGTACAGCAAGTGTTCCTATAGGAAGAGCAAGTACAGATTTTGCACCACTGCAGTATAAATGGCAGCTAGAGGTGATCAGCAACCAGAACAAGCAGAAATCGGACATGGGGGTTAGCTGTTTTTGCTGGAGCAGGTGCTGGAGTTCTCTAAGTGCATAAAAGCTGGAGCTATGTGATTGTAGTTTCAGTGCCAAATTGTCTTGCACTTTGGAAAAGAATTTTGTATCTCCAGTCAAGAAGCTGCAAATAAACAGGAATTAAACAAGAGTTAGAGTTAAACATTAGCACTACAAGAAGGGCAGGATCAAGAGTTAATTCTTTTGGACCAGGAATTGATTAGGAGTAGAAAATTATTTGACCATTGTTAATTCACTGCTGTCAAAACTGTCATAATTTATACTATGAGGCTTCTAGTTTAGAATTTGCAACACTATTTCATTCTTCATCATTTAAGTACCTCTGATACTGGGACCTTGTATAACACATTCCAAATAATTCAGAGCTGTTGCTTATTCACAATTAAGAGCATGACCATTTGAGGCTTGTGTACAATTATATTCATGGCATGTACTGTAGAAATTCAGAGTTTCTAATAGCAATGCAACACATAGCAATTTAGAAAGCAAAGAAAGCAAGATTAGTAAAAATTTTTTACTGGGTGCAGCTTTTCTCCAAAGTGAAAAAGAAATTTTAACAAGGGGGCTTGCATTGGCATGCATTGAGGCATGATGGCAGGAAAAGTTGGCATATCTTTTCCCTTTTTTGTGCTCAATCATTGGCATTTAATGAAAGCAGGTTCAGGGATCAGGTTCTCCTAATCATCAATATGAATGATGAAAACATTCTTTATTTTGAGATACCCTGCAATATATAGGTATGATGGTTAAATTATGGCTTTATTTTTTCCAACAAAAGTCCTGTATCTCAATCTAACCAGTATTTATCTAACCTTTTGAAAACTGTTCACAATCATTCACTTGTTGAAATGGCTTCTTAAGCTGACCCGCAGCTCTCTGCATACATTGCCATTTCATTTGGCCTGTGTTAGTTAGAGTGAAGCCCCTATAGAATCCAGTTCTCCTAAGAGTTATGGATCATTAATTTGATTGGCAGATTCACTGAAATATCCATGTACCACAGTAATTTTGTGAGACCTCCTTGTATCACAGCAGTATTGGAGGCATGGACATGGCTCAATTCTTTTGTCATTTCTTCCTCCTTGTGAATATTGTTTCAACAGGTAACCCACATCACCATCTAGCCCATGCCCAACATGTAAAGTCTCTATTAACTCTCAATTGAGTGCTCCCTAGCCAATTATTCCCCCTTTCTGGACCAAGAAATTTAATAAGCCTCTCTCTATTTAGAAAATATTGAATACTACCAAGTGTAAGTAAACTTCATAGAAGGAAGTAAATTAAGCTTAATCATGCTCCATAAATAATAGTTCTCAACCTATGAAGAATCAAAGTCATTCATTGACTTACTGCAGATGAAAATGCTTTATATCAATGGTTACTGCACAATTTTTCAATTTTTATTTGTTTGCTGTGAGGTAATGGTGTATATACTAAACAATGAAAATAGTTTTCTCTATAAAACAGCAAGTTAGCTATTGACATTTTCATTAAACCCTGCCTGAATCAATAGGCCCCCAGGGTAGTGTAGTAAAGAATTATATTTCCAGTAGATACTTAAATTAAGATTGAATAATACACACTTAGCAAAAATTAAATGCATAACATTTTTGGGTCTTTTCTTAGTTGGAAATTTAACTTATTTGAACTTTGAAGGAAGCTAGGTAGAACATTTGGGATCATCAGCAAATGAAATTGTCATCTCAACAGAATGCAAATAATTGCCAGCTGTAACCTGCTTTTTGTCATGACCTACCTATCTACATTTTACAGTTTTCCCATTTGACTTACCATGAAAGTTGAATTAGCAACTTTAACATGGAAGCAGTATATGCATCACTTTGCCATTTTCATGCCCTTGGTCAAAAGCCTTTTAGCAAGAACAAATCTCTTGATAAATTAGAAAGACCTTGCTTTTCTCAATGTATTACTGCTGTTCTCCTAATTCGCATGCTGTGTATGTACAGCAACTATAGGTAGTATGAATTGATATGAATTATTAATACATTCAAATTCTCAAGTAATATGCAGTTCTTTTCTTGATTTTTGTAGTAGCTACAGAAGCATTGGAAAATTTTGCTCAAATAATGCTGCTACACCATTTACTATGTATTCAAGAGATGGTTATGCCAGGATTGTTCACTCTGCTAATGGTTATCCAACAGGAAGTGCATTTAAATTCTATTATCAGCTGAAACGCAAGTCATCCTACCCTCTTGGTGGCTATACATCCAGCTCATCATGCTAGTGAGTTTTTTCTTTTCTACCAAATATTGCAGGCTGTTTCTGAATACTGTTAAATTTTATTAAATTTTTACTTTCAGCTACCTCTTCATTTGCTAATACAAGACTCAAAAACACTTGTTAGGTCATTTATAGTATGCAGAAAAATACTCTTATTTTTCTCCTATTAGGAAAGACTCATACTAGAACAGATCTTAGTGTTAATAAAGCAGTTAATTTATTTTCCTCTTAAATTGCTTACGGGTCATTGCACGCCAATTCATCCAGGCCAGTTAACCAAAGTCTGAGAATTTAGCCCACCTTCTAACTATGCAATATGTAACATAAGTTCACCTCAAATCTAAAATTTCACTTTAATATCTCTTTCCGTTCTGAAGATATGAGCATTTAAACTCTCACCCATGAGACCAAAAAGTGGGTGTGGCCACATAAAAAACTTTTCAGAGTACAGTACACAAGTACATTGCTCATGAGCAATGAGGCAGTACTTCTTGTGTATGTGTATGTAAGGGGAGATACTCTGGCTAGGAGTGACAGCTCCTAAGCCACATAAAAAAACTAACGTCTAATACAACATCAAAAGCTGAAAACTTTCTTAATAAATGTCACCCTAAAAGGAATGATAACTACATATTGAAATCCACAAGACAGGCAGGTAGATAGACATTAGATGAATCACAATCTAACATCCAATGACATGCACACAATTGACATGTGGACTATTGACAACAAGGACTATCCTTATTATAACAATTAATCCATTTAGTAAGCCCGGCACTTAGTACTGAGCTGTTATGATACTTAACAGTAGGACAAGCATCTAGCTGGATGTAAGGTCTGGGAGGGGCAATACCTCCATGTACAATCACGTTTGTGTATCAAAAGCCTTATTATATAATGTAAATACTTAAGTTAATAACTTTGCTGGGGGATCTTGCAAAATCTTTTTATTTGGAGGAGAGGGCAATGGCCATATGTCCCCTGTAATTATGGACCTGTAGTAGATACCTATCTACTAGTAACAGAGAGTACCCTGACTATTAACACCTCATCTTTTGGCCTTTATCCAGTGAAGGGGTCATTCCATGCCAATTCATCCAGGCAAATGGGTGAAATGTAACCATAGTCTGAGAATCTGGCCCATCTTCTAGCTATGCAATATGTAACATAAGTTCACCTCAAATCTAAAATTTCACTTCAATATCTCTTTCCGTTCTGAAGATATGAGCATGTAAAATCTCACCTGTGAGACCAAAAAAGTGGGTGTGGCCACATCAAACACTTTTCAGAGTACAGTACTGCTAAACAGCTTTAACACCGTGGTGGATCAACTTAGGTACATGAAATAATGGATTCTGGTTAATTGAAGGGTGTAGAATTCAAATTTATACTCAGAAATTTTGTTTGAACAGCAGAAGTACCCACAACAGCTCATCAATGTACAATTTTCAGTTTCTTAAATAGCCAAAATATGCACCATTTCAAGTGAAAATTGCAAAATGCAGCAAAATGATACAAAAATAGGAATTATGTAATTTGTAAGTATATTTTTTAGGAATAATTTCCAGTGAGATTCACCTTTTGTATATGTAGGGGTCAGGAAATATCAAGCTGAGAAAAATAGTAAAAGATGCCAATTTCGGGTAACAATTTTACAAAAATTGGGTGGTAAATATACTGCAAAGGAAGTTATAAAGTCAAGCTGTGAAGAACTTGGCATTTCTCCTATCAAACTTCATGCAATGCCAACACAGAGCAAGGTTAGCCACATCAAAACAAGATTAGATCGAGCAAAGTCTACCATGGAAGGAATAGCATCAAAAGCAGTCAGTGTTGAGAAAGACATGTTAAAAAGGAAAGACCCTCAAGTTTTTTGTATATTAGAAATAAAGGCTAAGGCAGCAGATTTTGACAATTTATTGTCATGTATGAAAGAAAGATAAAAGATGCAGATTACAAGAGAGAAATTCAAATTCTAGCACTAACTCCTGACTCCTGGAGCAGAGAAGCAGCTGCAGAATTGTTCAATGTTTCTGAGTATGCTATTCGAACTGCAAGGCACTTAAGAAGAAAAAGAGGAATTTGACAATCCCTGATGCAAGAAAAGGTAGGACAATAACAGATGACACCAAGGCAGCTATCCTCAACTTCTACCAGGATGATGAGTGTATGAGAGTGATGCCTGGGAAAAAGGACAACATAAGCATTGGCAAAAAAGTCAAAAGCCAAAATCAAAGTCCTTCCCGCGCCAATGGCGCATAGGGCGGTGCCTATCTCCGTTTCTATAGCCCTAGGCCACGTGTCTGCAAATGCAGTAAGGGCTACAGCGGGGAGCTGGTCCACTGGTAGCTCCACGTGTTTAACTTCCCCACTCCTTTCTCATTTATCGAGCGCCAGAAGAGAAGGTAGCGAGTACCATTTTTAAAGTCTTTGGTATGACTCGGCCGGGGCTTGAACCCACGACCTTCCGATTGTGAGGCAGATGCTCTAACCACTGGGCCATCACACTGGATGGCCAGAAAGTGCATAGACAAGAACGCTTAATTTTATGCAACTTTCATGTACTATATGCTGAATTCAAAAAGATGAATCCAGGCTTGAAAGTGGGCTTTTCAAGGTTTTGTAGCCTGTATCCAAAATGGTGTAACTGTCAGTTCATCAGGAGCTCATTCCGTATGTGTATGTAAATCACATCAAAACACCCAGCTTTTTGTTCATGCTGCAAATATTAACAAATCATACAAAGAGCTCATTGAGATGATGGTATTTAGCACTGAAAATAAGATGTGCATGATTCATCGCTGCCCAACCTGTCATGGAACAGCAGCAGTTAAGGAATATCTCCAAGGTACATTAGAGTCAGATCTGGGAGAAGACATAATGTTTCAACAGTGGCAAGGATTAGATAGGGCAATGCTTGTTTCACAAACAGCAACAGTTGAAGAATTCATTGAAATAACCCATGAAGCTCTCAACAAACTGACAGGATATTCTTTCATAGCAAAGAGCCAAGCAAAGTACTTAAAGGAAGAAAAAAGATGAACCTTGACAGCACAAGATGCATCATCCTCCTGGACTTTGCTGAAAACTATCAGTTCATTGTTCAAGATGCGATTCAAGGATTTCATTGGAACAAGCATAGTAGCACAATCCACCCTGTGGTAGTCTATTATAAAGATGATAGCTCCTTGAAAAGTCTTTCCTTTTGCTTCATCTATGATGACATGGAGCATGACACATGCTCTTTCCACCAAGTACAGAAGAAAGTGTTAAGTTGCATCAAAAGAAAGTTTCCAAATTTGCAGCAAGTGGAATATTTTTCAGATGGCTGTATGGGACAATATAAGAATTTAAAACTTTCCTTCATTTATGCCACCATAAATGTGATTTTGGTTTAGAAGCTACATGGTCTTTCTTTGCTACAAGCCATGGCAAGTCTACTTGTGATGGTATTGGTGGAACAGTAAAGCGCTTAACTGTTCTGTCAAGTCTACAGATAGAAACAATGAGCAAGTCCTGTCAGCAGAAAGGATGTTTGATTTTTGCAATAGCGAGATCAATGGAATTCACTTCATTCTAATCAGGAAAGAAGAAATGGAAGATGTCAGGAAAAACTTGAAACTAAGATGTAAAATGGGTAGCACAGTTCCAGGCACAAGAACATATCACTGTTTCATACCTATCTCAACACATGAGATTCAGTTCGAAAGGGCCAGTGCTGATGCAGAATTCAGTGGCTATTTCAAGTTCACAGCCTCACTAATAGAAGGCATTGAAAGCAAAATTTCAGAAGTGAAAATAATGGATTTTTTTGCTTGCTATTATGATATGCATTGGTTGATTGGATTGTTAGAAGACATAAACAGAGAAAAGAAAGATTGCAAGAAAAATTTGATGCACCCACACAGTCCAGCTGCAAGTTTCTGTTGGCCAGTAATGGATGAAATTTCCTGCGTACCTTTTGACAAACTTATTTACAACATTGAGGCACCAGAAACAGTAACAGGAAGAACATAAAAAGTAAGAATTCAGGACACCATGAAGATAATGACACTACTAAATCAGTAGATTATGAGATGATAAAGGTTAGTTTTAGTTTTCTGAAGTGCTTAAGAGAGTATATGTACCACCCGATTTTTGTACAATTGTTACCCGAAATTGGCATCTTTTACTATTTTTCTCAGCTTGATATTTCCTGACCCCTACATATACAAAAGGTGAATCTCACTGGAAATTATTCCTAAAAAATATACTTACAAATTACATAATTCCTATTTTTGTATCATTTTGCTGCATTTTGCAATTTTCACTTGAAATGGTGCATATTTTGGCTATTTAAGAAACTGAAAATTGTACATTGATGAGCTGTTGTGGGTACTTCTGCTGTTCAAACAAAATTTCTGAGTATAAATTTGAATTCTACACCCTTCAATTAACCAGAATCCATAATTTCATGTACCTAAGTTGATCCACCACGGTGTAAAAGCTGTTTAGCAGTACTGTACTCTGAAAAGTGTTTGATGTGGCCACACCCACTTTTTTGGTCTCACAGGTGAGATTTTACATGCTCATATCTTCAGAACGGAAAGAGATGTTGAAGTGAAATTTTAGATTTGAGGTGAACTTATGTTACATATTGCATAGCTAGAAGATGGGCCAGATTCTCAGACTATGGTTACATTTCACCCATTTGCCTGGATGAATTGGCATGGAATGACCCCTTCACTGGATAAAGGCCAAAAGATGAGGTGTTAATAGTCAGGGTACTCTCTGTTACTAGTAGATAGGTATCTACTACAGGTCCATAATTACAGGGGGCATATGGCCATTGCCCTCTCCTCCAAATAAAAAGATTTTGCAAGATCCCCTAGCAAAGTTATTACTCAAGTGTTTACATTATATAATAAGGCTTTTGATGCACAAAAGTGATTGTACATGGAGGCATTGCACCTCCCAGACATTACGTCCAGCTAGATGCTTGACCTACTGGTAAGTATCACAACAGCTCAGTACTAAGTGCCGAGCTTACTAAAAGGATTAATTGTTATAATAAGGATAGTCCTAGTTGTCAATAGTCCACATGTCAATTGTGTGCATGTCATTGGAATGTTAGATTGTGATTCATCTAATGCAGTGGTTCCCAACCTTTTTTATATCGCGGCACACTATTGAGTTCTTAACATATTCGTGGCACACCTTTCACAGAACATGAAGATTTCCTACTCATAAAGCCATTTTGCTATAAAATAATAATTTCTTAACGAGTTCATATCTTTAAAGTTTATGGCTCTTTGTCAGAAGTGGTGTTTTCGCCGCTTTGTGACACTGAATTCCTGCTACTTGTAAAACGTTTTTAATAGAATTTTCAGATACTATTGGGATTTCGCTGTGTTAGCCTCTTCATAAATGTCTTTGAGTTTTCTTTTACCATCTGTTTTTACAATTCCTTAAAATTTTTCTAATATCAGTCTTAGGAAAAAGTTGACTTCCTCCTGAACCCTTTTTTGTATTAAATTTACCATTGTCCTTTAATCTATCAACAAAGCGCTTAATTATTGAAACGTGCTTTTGAACTTTTTTTGAAATTGATGTCAATGTTTTCCCTTCCAAAAATGGTTTTCTACTGTTTCTTTCTTCTTTTGAGTTAAGTGCCTTCCCATAAAATAGGTTTGATTTTTCCGACTTTTTTAAGGGGTGTAATTAATTTTTTAATTTTGTGACTATTTAAGGACAAAAAGGAGGAAACAAAAACTTATGCAAATGTATAAAACATTTCTAAGCAAAATAAACGTCCCTCCATTTTTCCAAATTTACTTTTTTTGGAAACGAAAAAATTTGATGTCATTAAAAAAAACATACTACCTTATACAAAACATGTTCTCTGTTTTAGAAATCTATATTGCACAAAAAATGAGTAATCAAAAAATTAATATACGCATCTGCACAGCTGATAAAAAACTACTATAAAAATGTGAAATGTTGATGCCTGACTGTTTTTTTACAAGTTAAAATTGTGTATTTATTTTCTCTTACAAATAGTTTGACAAATGATAATATGCCATTTTGAAATGGCAATTGCGGTGACTATTTCAGCAATGAATCCACGAAACGCTCCGATTCTCCTCTAGATGAGGGTCGGCCAATCACATTGCCCTGCGTCTGCGGCATGCCGTATTGAAATAAACTATGGCTAAACGGTTGCAACAGGCCGTACAGAATATAATTTGGGGAACATTTTCTCTTACGCCTTTATGAAACGAACGCGTGCGCAATGAGTAATGTGTCTACCTCACTTGCTGCACAGCATCTTTACGGCCAGTGTAAACGCCCCTTTAGTCATCGGCGAAAAGGGGAAGATGACACCGAGAGCGGATTATGTCATACACAGGCACATGTGTGAGTAATGAGCGAATGCAGAAAGCGACGCTACTCTCATCTTCTTTCCTAGTTTTAAATTAAAATGCGCGTCTGTAAGTCGATATGCTAGCTTTCAAATGTCTATTGGAAATTGGAATCACTTGAATTAAATTCAAAAATGAAATCTCTTCGCGGCACACCAATAATCATTCCACGGCACACTAATGTGCCGCGGCACAGCGGTTGGGAACCACTGATCTAATGTCTATCTACCTGCCTGTGTTGTGGATTTCAATATGTAGTTATCATTCCTTTTAGGGTGACATTTATTAAGAAATTTTTCAGCTTTTGATGTTGCATTAGACGTTAGTTTTTTTATGTGGCTTAGGAGCTGTCACTCCTAGCCAGAGTATCTCCCCTTACATACACATACACAAGAAGTACTGCCTCATTGCTCATGAGCAATGCACTTGTGCACAAAATACTCCATATCATACATTTGGCAATGTAGAAAGTGATCTTGAGTTATACACATGTGCAGCAATGGTGATTATATCCTTGCAAAGTGGGTTATCCTGCCTTTTTCTGTATGAAATATCCCAGCAAGACAGGATGAGATAAATCTCTCATGTACTCTCATTTCATTGATTAGGTCAACCGTAAGTTGTCAGTCAACTATTCCCACCCCCGTCTATTTTGAGATGTTTTTTTCAAACTGCCATAGTCTGTGATGCTGAGCCAGTTTTTTATGTCGTCTGTTCACTTTCTTCTTCTCTTGATCTTATACTATCTATGCTCCTCTTCAATATTGTCACTATATCATTGCGACTTGACCGTCTACAAATATGTCCAAAGAATGCAACTTTTCTCTTTTCAATGGAACTGAAAAAATGCATATTTATCCCCACTCTTTCTAGTACCTCTTTCTAGTACCTCTTTCTTGCTAACCCTGTCGTTCAAACTAATTTTAAGAACCCTAAGATATATCTAGCGTTCTAGCAAATTAATCTTGTTCAGTATCTCCTTATTAATTGTCAAAACTTAATTGCTATATGTAACCACTGACGAGATATAACTGTGTATCACCTTCTTCGTTAGAGAAATGCTAACATTGCTGTTTAGTAAGTCCTTGTGCTTCCAAAATCCCATCTTTGCTAATTCTATCATAATTGTGACCTCCTTAATCCACTTTGCATCTTCTGAAATAGTTTTACCTACATAATTATAATCTTTTACTTTTTCAGGCTGTTTTCTGTCAACTATTGTTTTGATATTAGTCTCTGGCTTTTTTCGGTCACCATAACTTTTACTTCTTTTCAGTTAGTACCATTCCAAAATATTTGCATACTCTAACAGTGTTGTTTAACATTCTCTATAAATTACGTTTGCTACTAGCAAGTACTGCAGTGTCATTTGCATAATGTATGTTTGTGAACTGTTTGTCATTGATAATTATGCCTTTGTCTTTGTTTTCAGAGTGCTATTTATTACCCCCTTACTATACATAGTAAATATGATCAATGATAAAATACGTCCTTTCCTAACACCTTGCTTTATCGTCACTTTTCTAGATAATGAAGTATTAATTTTAATTTGTGCTTCCTGATCATGATATATGGTGCCTATCAATCTAATATCTTTGTTAGGCATGTTATACTCTGCAATCAGCTTACTAAGAGCAATGTGATTTACTTTGTCAAGTCTTTTTATCGTTAGTGTAGCATAAAAATAGCTTTTTTTCTTTTCAATCAATCTTTCAGCCATGATTCTAAGCTGGCATATACCATCCCTAGTGTCTCTACCTTTTCTGAAACCTACTTGGCTGTTCCCCAATCTACTTTCAATAAACGGAAAACTTTTTGATTTGATTACTTGTAACAATACTTGTGATACATGCGAAATTAGGCTTATGGTTTGATGTTCATTATATTGTTACGTTCCAGATACTTTACATATTGTTATAATGTTGTTGATAAAGGATCTCCAGGCGGCTCACCTGTGTTATAGCAGTTGTTAATTATTTTAGTCATTGGATTGATACCTTTGTGTCCCATGTGCTGCAACAGCTCTCCGGTAATTTCATCTGTATCTGTAGCTTTTCTCTTAGGTAATCATTTTATAATTCTCTTTACTTCTTCTCTGTCAATATGTAACTTCATATACTGGGAAATTTCAGGTGTTATCCTATGTGGTTCATCTGTATCATTATATAGATATTTGCATTATGTCTTTGCATTCTGCCTTGCTCTCTAGAAATTGTCTTTCCATTATCTTTTATGTTGCTATTGCTACTTATTCAATCTCTTTGCACAATCTTTTTTGATATTATTGTATAACCTTATGAAACAGTTTTCGCATCGATTTTGTTGATTCTGCATATCTCAACTTGTCATGCTTAAAATTGCATCTTTCTTCCATCAACTCCAAGATATCTCCAGCCATCCAATTTTGCATCTTCGTCGTTTTACGCATATCTTTGCTGCTGTTGCCAAGCATGCATCTAATTGTTCCCAATCATGTTTGTTGTTATTTACCTTTAACTCCTTGCTGAATTTTTCTATAAACTTATCTTGCATGCCTTTATCTTTCAGTTTTCTAGATTCCACCTTTTGTACACATGCCCTCTTTTCTGCTTTTTCAGCTTGTCTTTGATGTTCATCCATATCGGATCATGATCTCAACCACAATCGGCATCTTTTCTTGCCTTTGCATTAGTAGTAGAGTTTCGATATATTTTTTCTACTAGAATACAATCAATCTGATTCTCATCTTTCCCATGTTGATGTCTCCGTATGCTTCTTGATTTTAATTTCTGCACAAACCATGTGCTACAAATGAAGAGGTTCTATTTCTCACAAAATTCTATTAATCCCTGTCCTCTATCTTTAGTTTCACTTATCCCATATGATCCTACTTTATCTTCATATCTTTCACTTCCTACTTTTCGTTAATTAAAATCTCTTAATACTATCTTTATGTCTTTCTATCTTTTTCCTTTTATATCAATTAGTCAGGTCGCTGGAGTTGTCCAAACCTGATCGGACCGCTTATATCAGGGGTGTCCAAACTTTTTGCGACGGGGGCCAGATTGTCTATTGTAAAAGTGGTGGGGGCCAACCTTTTTACATATAGCAACGATAATTTAAGAAAATTTTTGGAAGCCACTTTGTGTTTCACATTTGCTTTTTTTGTTTCAATTTCAACATCTTAAGAATGTTTTTGGTACATTTGAAATAGGCATATCACATGCACTTAAATATTCACTTAACCTTTTTTCTTAAACAGAAGTAATTGTGCTCTTACGTGAGAATTCTGGTGGAAAACCACTGACCATGAATTCTAGCGGGTTGGGAGTTGTGTTTTGTAAAGTGCTGTTGGTCTCTAGTGGGTAAATGAAGAATGTTAATACTGCTAGCCAAATAACAGTATACGAGCGTTATATATTTCATGACTAGGCTGCGGGCCGGATAAAATTTGACCGAGGGCCGGATTTGGCCCGCGGGCCGGACTTTGGACCTTAATAAACATACGTTTGCCGGTTGGACATGCTAGATTTTCCTTAGAGGCCTTTCCAACAAGTATTTTGCTTGCAGCGTTGCTCTTGTCCGAATAGAACGGTCGCGTAAGAGTAGATAAGAGTAGTTATCACAAAACTAAAGCTAAAACAATGTGTTAGCAAGATTAGGTGATCACGTAGGTGACAGGAAAGTCTTTTTGGATCAGCTTTATATCATGAAAACCCCTCTGATTGGCTGTACAACACATTAAATAGTGCTTGCAGTTTTATCAATTTTGCTGCAATGACATTAACACCTTCCAATCTGATGGACTTAAGATTAGCCTTTAGTCCCAAGAAGCATGAGGAAGTCTCAGAAGATCAATCTTAAACACAAGAGTGTTAGTGTTTGGTGTACAACAAGATTTATGCGGGACCTCATTTGCTTCTGTTGATGCCCTGGTCACAATGCTCATTTGGACCCCTTGAGGCAGTGCTTCCCAAACAGGGTATTCCCGCCGGGGAGAATCTTAACCTTTCTAAGAGGAGAACTGGAAGTACCACAAGCGATCACAAAAATAGAGAATATATTACTATGTCCTTTTGCAAATATATCAGTATGCAGTGAAAAGAGAAGTCCGTGTTGCTCTTGCCTTATTTTCTCTCATTCTTATTCACTCAAGTTTTACCAGCTCAAATGACAAGCCATTTTTGCTAGATGTAAATGTGGCTAGAATCTGTGGCCAGCAAAAGTCTCAGAATGCATACTGAGATGAAACCATGTTGCAGAATCTGCTTCTCCTTCTTTGCATGTAGATCAATGATGAAATAAGCACATGCTATTGCAGAAAGGCGTTTTCTGGCATTTCAGGCGTTGCGTCGAAAAATTTTATTTGGGAGAGTCCCTAGACCCCCATTTTCATCACCGTCAACTATTGAAAGACTAGTTTCGCACAAAATGTTCAATTCCCTTGCACATATTTCTCAATATGCCTGAGTTCTCAGCCTCTTAATTGGGTTTCAACAGTTTGCCCCCCCCCCGACCAATCCGGCTCAGCTGTATACTGCATCACTCATACCTTCTATTAGTTCACTTTGAGTATATAGGGATCGCTTTCACTGCATTGTGGTATGGGGGCGCAGCAAGAAAGAATTAGGACGTAAGACCTCAAGGCATATCGCAATGGATTGTGTCAAGTGTGCAAAGATTCAGAAGTTACTTTTGAGAATCGACAACTGATGTCTATCGCAGATCTTTGTCTATAAATCAAGAATTGCGTACTACAGCATTCTTTTCTTAGTGCCGTTTAGAATTAGGGTTTTGAGGCTTACCCCCTAAAAACTTTTTTCGAATTGCACTCTTTACAGCATCGGAAAATGCCACTTTGCTAGATAGAAGATTTGCTAATGTCTTATTAGATGGACAGCAGAAAGCTTCAATTTGCATTTCCTAACTACTCATTAAAGAAGACACTAGCAAGATGCTAAATGATCAAAATTATAAGTGCACACGATTATTGCACATTTTTACGATTTTGCATACTACAAGCGTAGAACATTTACCGTAGGATCGAAGTGCTCTACTCCCCAACAGGGGGCAGCACACCCACCCCATTGTATATAGCACATTGATTAATAAAAGATTGAAAAATACAAAACACTTGGTTGCATTTCGATTCAATCTAGAAAATACTATCCAGAGTCATTTGCCTCAACAAGAATACCCATGTCTAAAGAAGCTGGAACTCAGTTGAAAAAGAAGATGAAAGTCAATAGCGCATCATCAAATTTTCAAACTGTTTCTAGGACCCCTCTAACGTCAAGAATTCTAGGGAGCCCCTAGACACTTGTCCAGTTTGCTAATTGGTAAACGCACCACTGGACTTATGACAAGGAATCAAAAAATATCTGTATTCACAGAATTTTTATGGGAGAGCGTACAAGATTACAAGCAAATATAAGTCATTTATGACTTTTCACATATGATAACTAAACAGGAAGGGGTGGAAAACTTTTGAACATGTGAATATGAATATGATCTTTTGAATTCCTACGGGCACTGGTACCTAGAGTCTTAAATGACTGCCTCCTTATTTTAAAATGTTCAGGAATTCGCTTGTGGGCTGTATAGCCTCAAATCGATGGCTGAAGTCAACGAGGCAAGACACCTTAAGTGAAGTTTTTCTTCAAAAAAGAAATGATTCCAGAGCCACAGCAGCTCCCTCCCCCCCC
>WIPJ01067813.1:84400-114545 GCA_018155075.1 Cassiopea andromeda
ATATATATATATATATATATATATATATATATATATATACTAATTCAAACAAACATACCAAAACGCTAAAACAAGTCAATAACTTCGTTTACTTAGAAAACAGAGTGAGTCAGGTAACATAGCATAAAATAAACACACAAATGACCAGTTTTTGCACATGTTGCATTTGCAATGAGTGATTTCATTCCAGGATTTGATTTTTTTGTTTGAAGCTCTTTGCAGTTTTTTAATTTCATCACTGAGCCTAATCCAGAGTAGACTACCTTTAAATTTCAATGAATTTGTACCAAATCTCTGTGCTCTGGTAGATGGAAACTCGCAGAGTATTTTAATTCTAAAATCATATTCCACCACTTTCTTTGTAAAAAGACCCCACACATATGAAGGATTTAACTTTTAAAAATCTTATATATTTCTACTACCATTAGTTTTTGCAAATTTGTCTTCTGAGTTATCAAAGTTCCATTTCTTTGCAAGAGTACATCAAGCGCCTCTTCGTTACCGCTATTATATATTATTCTCATTGCACGTTTGGTCGTTCTATTTATGAAACTATCTGCTGCTTTACTACAGAACGACCATATCAAAGGGCAATATTGGAAATTTGATATCATGATGGTATTCAGTAATAATTTGGCTCTCTTTTCTTTTATGTAAACCTCTCAATCTAGAGAGAGTTTTCTGATATACTTTACCGCAAATCTCTTGGATATGTGAATTGAAATTTAGATTTTTATTAATAGTAACACCAAGAAGTTTCGCGTGGTCATCCTCTGGGATTGTTATTTTCCCGTTCACCTTTAGATATAGCTTAGTATATACTTTTTCCAAGAAATATTATTCGAAATTTTACAAGGTTGGCAACCATCCCGTTCTGGTAAAATCAAGTGTGGATGGTCGTTAAGCTATTCTCTACTTTAGTAACCACTATATCTATAGACGGCCCGCATTAGGGTGTTGAAGGCGGCGCCCCAATAAAAGTTATAACTCTCTCCAAGCAGACGACACCACGCTGTATTCATGTAGTTTAGGGTGTTGCAGGTGCCCGGGTGTCTTCCAATTCCGCCTAAATTTTTTGTTTGTTTTTAAGTATTTTGAAAAGATTTCCTGTGCAAAATTTGAAGGACTTCAGATAAGGTTTAGGGGTAGCAAATCGCGTTCATAGTTTACGCAACTTGAGCTCACTTTAGGCAAAGTTAGTATGTCTTATTCAAATCCAAGCACATTAATTTTGAGTCTCATTTGAAATCAAGTTATGTTTAGAATTCAAAAATCAATACATCTATAGTTTCCGTATATACTGGTTTTGATATATTTTGACTTGAATAGAGTGAGAATTCTGTCAAACTAGCGAAGTCTAACAGCCACGTACGTGTCATCGTTGTGAAGCAGAAGTCGGTGCTTATTTGTATGATTGTCTTTCGACATGATACTGTGCGCAGTATGAAATTGACAGGCCACTCCCAGATTGGTGCTAATGACTTCAAGCTAAATATTATCCATTTTAATGACAAAACTTGGAAAACACTTAATAGACCATGCTCACCCTCTGCACTTTCCAGGCATTTCAGTTTCAAATTGTCTTAAGTATTGCTTCCAGGCTTCAATAACGCTAAATAGGGCATTTTGTGTACTATATAGGCATTGCGGAAACCTGATAATAAGTTAGATAGGAGAGTGCTAAATAAGACTGCATTTCACCTCAGATTCTTCTTTCAAGTATTTTGAATATTAAGGTAAGACACTAATTTGTCTATAATTAGATTTCAGGTAGGATTTCTTACTGGTAGTGAAGCTGTTGCGGCCTTCAGCTCTTCAGGAAATACACGGTCGTTAATATTTGTGTTTATACAGTCAGTGAGGTGGGGGCAAATGGCTTTTTAGACATCTTAAGGACCTTCGATGGTATACTTCCGCTTGATGATTTTTTACTATTCAGTACATCGATCTCTTCGGAGTTTTCCCATGGGTTAAAATGGGTAAATCCGAAGGATGGAATATGTTTTGTTTTTTCTTTAATCTTCAATATGCTATCGTAGTTTTTGTACTTTTCAAAAGCTTGGTTAACTATTTGATCCACTGTCCCATTTTGGTCAGTGTCTGTGAAAATCGTGTCTAGGCATAAAGTATCAGTTATATTCAAGAAATACGACTTAAAAATCTCAACTACCCGAGGCTTTTCCAGTAGAATTTCCCCATTTTTAACAGGAATTATTTTAAAACTCCTAGGTTCAGTGTTAGAAAAACAATGGCTTTACAACCTTCCTGAATTCGTTTTGTCATTATCCACGTTTGTTGGTTCTAGTTTCTTGAACAATTCACGTTTTGAGGCCCTATTGAGTTTAACGACCATGTTGCGCTGCTTCTTGTATTTCTCAATGTCTTCTTCGTCGCCTCTTTTACTTACTCTATTTTTTAACCGAGAACGTGCCTTAGTTGAGGAGAGAGGGGGTTGGAATATGCTGGACAGTTAGAAACGTCAGTCGAATTTAGTAAGCAGGAGTGGTCGGAATAAGCAGTTACGAGAGGGTAGAAGAAAAGTTTGGAAATTTAGGATGAAACTGCTATAAAGCAATCTATGTTCGTAAATCAGCCGGCTCTGGTCGTGAGAATGGAATGCAAGCGGAACAAAAATATTGCTAACGGACAGTAAGATTTGTTCAGAATATCTGTTTTAAGTATTTTTTGAAAAAGTTTTGTGCGAAAACTAACAAGCGGAGGTTCTTAATATGCGCAGAGGGGTTGCACATATTAATTAACGAAGGGGACGGCAACTCAGCATTTAAGAGTATCTGGTTCCATTCTGTGAACATGCCCTAGCTTTCTTAGGTAAGTCCTTTTTCGATCAAGATATTTGACTTCGAAGGTAGTCCGGCTTTGATAAGATGTCTATGTTTGTCATCTTTTCCACCGTATGATACCCATGATGTGTCTTAAATGCCGCAGCTTATAGACGTGCAGCATTTTGACTTCGTATTATTATATCATCCACGTTTCCACCCCATATAGCAGTGAGGACAGTACTACTGCACGATAAACTTTGCACTGAACAGGAAGGGTGAGGTCTATCTTGTATACCAATGTAGTGTATTCATCACTATACCAGTATAAGAATGATATAAGAATTCCAATAGTTGTCTGCAACTATTTTCCTTACAAATTTCTTTTTTCTCATATAATGTATTAAGGAAATGCAGCAACCCTTTTCGAGGGTGGGCCGCATCATCTCGAAGCCAGCGAAAAGTAAAGTGTATCAAGTATTGATAAGCAAGGATCATACGTCCTGGAATGTCAAAGAGGAAAGTATTAGAATTTATAGAGGGAGGCCTCCATCCGGAGGGAAAGTCAGTGAGAGTTGGGGAAATCAGGAAAAGTCAAGGAGAGTCAGGAACAGTGAGGGAGAGTCAGGAAAAGGTCTGGGAATTAGATCAGGGAAAGTAAGGGAAAATATTCTGCGATGAGTGGTTATAGGCTCTGTTTTTCCAAGGATATTTTTGTAGGAGACCAAAATTGATGTGTTAGAACTAGTGAAATCTTTCATCACTATGCTTAAAATTTTTGTCATGTCTAAAGCCAATGCAATTCTTGTTTCTGGGTTATGATTTTAACACTGTTAGAATTAAGAATTTTGCTGTTACCTACTCATTATGGTCAAGGAGAATATGATCTTTTGAATCCTGGGTAAGGGAAAAGTTCAGGATTTTTACCCAAAGAATCGGAAAATCAGGGAAAGTCTTAACATTTTGTATGAACTCTGCTAAGCCTTATAAACTGATGCAATGTATTTTGATTTTATGATTCTAGTATATGATGAGTCTGTAAATTATTGATATGCTTTTCTCAGTGGTGCCTGAAATTTTAGGTTTATATTTATGTAGATGATACAGCTATCTACAGATGGGATGCTGACGTAAATAGTTTTTAGCATAATCTATGCGGGATATACTATTCAGATGAAAATTTTAATGCATGCCATTGAACGTAGATGCATTGGTGTTGCATCGCAGGGCAGGGGCCAGTTGATTTAAAGCTATAGTTAATAGAAAGACGGACACTTGCACATTGAAGTGCTAGAATCGTTTTCTTAGGTGCCTGGACAATTGACAAACATAAAATGTAGTTGTTTGTTGGCTTTTGGATTAGTTCAGCTTAATTATCTGCTTTGCTTATATTCAATGTTTTTCTTTTGGCTACATAAACTTGTATGTTTATATGTGTAATTCTTCTTGTAGCTTCTAATCACTCGACGTATTATTACCAAAAAACAATATCAAGCAGACTGTGCGGTATCAACAATATCAAGATGTATAAAACATACAGCCGTTACCTGAAGATTACCTTTAATCGAAACTACAAGTCAAGTTCCACTTACAGAGGGTTCGTTGCTGGTTATGTCATGTTTAGTAAGTTTCATATTATATGTCTTTGAGGTGGCTACTTTCAGTAGAGTGGTAGCATTGAATCTCGTTATTTACATTAGTTTTCTTAAATGCTGTGTTTTGTGAGATATTTCGTGTTACTTTGTAAATGGAAACATCTCAGATTTATTAGCTTTATAGAATTGTTATGTTTGGTCGTTCTAATTTTTCTCTTGCCATCTTTGAAGCATATTTTCAGCTTCAATATCAGCAGTAAGAGCAGGATGCAGACAAACTTCAAATGTTCTTCTGACGGAAAATTTTTTACGCATAACACTTTTCACTTAACAAGATCAAACTACAGCTTCATATGTTATCCCTCTGTTTCCCCTTGCCATACTGGCTCATTTGTATTTATCAAAAAGTTAGATTTGTTACCAAATTGCAGAACTTCCTCAGAGCTGGAAGCCTTTCGGCTCACAGCCGTGGAGCCGTGAATTTTTCTGAACTCTGAAGAAGAGGTTATCTGGTGCTCTTTCGCTATCGAGAGATTTAACTTGCATTACACTATTTAACTACACTTTTTTGACAGTAAAGGCTTTTTCTGAGGGTCCCCATTCTTCCTAAAGATCCTTAGTAATGCTTGTAGCAAGAAAATGTCCTTATAAGTCCATCTTCTAAGATCTCCTTTAGAAGTAATTTTTGTAAGGAAGAATGTAACTGGAGAGGAAATAAGAAAATTATGTGGTGTCGGGCATTTTTGGAGCTTTGATCACATCATGATTGATTATTGTTGACAGGGCACTTGTAGTTGAGTGGGATTATTCATTCAGCTTAACATAAAGTGATTGTGGGTCTCACTATCCAATTTTTTGACTCAGTCGAAAGGGAGTGCCCGGTGAAGTAAAGAGTTTCCAATTCCCCAAGGATGGTTGGACATTTTCAGAATTTTTATACCAGTGCTACCGGTGGTTGGAGTATTTGTGTTGGATGTTTCCGATGTCCTACAGCTATTTCCACTGCTGATGTATCAATTTTAGGCCACTGAATTGCTGAAGCTCTTAAAGGAAAATCTTGTGTTCTTGTTGTGCAATTTTGCTTAAAGAAATAGTTTGGTTTGGTGATCTTTGTGTGTTCTTGGTAAGAAAGGCACTGAAAGCATGAAAACCTCCTTAACTCTAGTTAATTATCCTGGTGGGGGTGCATTCGGAGCTTCGTTAATTTTAGTGCAAACTCTTTTGAGAATATGAAATCTTCGTTACTTTGTTAGAAGTTTCTAGTAATCAATTGTTATAAGTAAATACTGTTGCCAGAGTGAGATGCAATGAATGGAAAAATTGGAAAATGTTTGCTAAGGACCCCCTGAGAAGTTTATCTCCCACTGCACTCCTACTCTTGTACTTTGAGTAATGGGGTATTTCATGATAATAGAGGGGCCGTTCATTCAATGCTTACGTACGAAAGGGGGTGTCGAGCAAAAGCGTACGCCATGCGTACAAGGGGGAGGGAGAATTGACATAGCCAAGTACTTACGCAAAATCTGCAATATGTCATACGCAAGGCACTCTTACTTTTTTATAATACATATGCTATGACAGGTTTTATTACCTCATGGAAAGTCGGGGGAAGGGAAAGTGGCCTTTTCACTTAGGCCAGGGACAGTCAGGGAAGGTCAGGGAAAGTTGATCAAGGAAAATATAGCACTTTCGTACTAAAGGTCAGGGAAAATTGCCATTTTTCATCGTCACCAAAGCTTTTAATTTCTCTAGTTTACATATAAAATTTATTCTTTTTTAAGTTTTATCTTTAAATTTGTAATGTGATCAATCCAAGAGACACTTGGATTTGTCTTCAGTTATAGTCCCTAGTGAATGGTGTACTTACCATCATGCTAATATAGCAGCTGTCAATGACTGAATGTTAACCCCATAGGTCAGGGGGAACGTTGTTTTTTCAGAAAAAGTCACCGAAAAAAATATAGCTTTTTCACGAAAAAAGTCGGTTGGAGCTTTTTCCCTTTTGGTAGAAGTCAGCGAAATTTTTGTCAAAAATTCCATATAAACCCTTATAGGATCATTTTGCTGTCTTTCAAATGCTTTGCCGTCTTCTCTGTGTAAAATTATTGATTCGATATTCAAAACCATATATGATAGAAATGTTGTAATAGGATAAATTGCTCGTTGTCAATGTGTTTTCATGCTTTAATGTTTGTTCATTATGTCAATAGCTACATAGTTCCGACATGTATAAAGTGTATTGTAAAAGCATTATGATTAGTCAGTTCTCAGATCTCATCTCGAGTCATACATACTTATTTTACCTACTCAAAGTAGTAGGCCACTTTACGCCTATTATAATGGATTATGGGGTATTCTTGACAAGCTTGCATGTGCGTACGAATGGCGAGTGGGTCAGATATTCACCATTTTGGTATTTCCGTACTATGTGAATGACTCCATGGGATTTTACAAACTCTATAAGTTTAAGTCTTGTATGTAAGGACCATTTTGTGCTATTCCGTAGTTGTCACTCATTGTCAGCTTCTTAGGTCGCTTCTTTCATACTTTCCTAGTTAATTTCTTAACTATTTCATATTTATAGAAGAGCCAACAGGCACAGCAGATCACGCAACCAAGACAAGTTTTAATTCAACAGGCATTGTGCTAGGAGTTGTGATCCCAATAATCATTATTGCCATCATAATAATTGCTGTCGTCGTATATACGAAGAAAAGGCAGAGACCAACTCCTGGTCTTGTTCACAATGGCCAATTCGAAACTGCTGCCATGGTATCAACTCAGCAGACTACAACACAGCAAACACCACAAATTACTTCATCCATGCCCAATGCAAGTTGCGCATATAACAATTCTCAGTATGTGTATCCAAATGCTACATTGCAATGTTATCCACAAGGATCATACCCTATGTCTTATGCAACAGGACCAGCCTACCCTACTGGTCAATACACTACATCTCCCTATCCTGCCCCACAGTTGTCATTCATGGTTACTCCAACATACAGTTCCGCTCCTGTTGGGGCTGTGCAACCATCACTTGCATCAGGTCATCAGGAACAGCAGCCTAGTGGAGCATTACAGCCAAGCTCTGACGGGAATGCTCCACCTCCGATGGAAGTACCTAATATACCACCACCTGCCTACCAAGCAGCGACTAGCAGCTGAGTGACTCTAGTACGGCTTTGTCTTCATTAGATTATTGCTTTTGTCGCTTGACATATAATGTTATAGAAGCACGATATGCAATAATTATAATTTAAATAGCTTTCCTCTTTGTTGATTTATAGATGTTTCTCACATATATCAATAGGCAGCATTGGCAATCATAATAAGTTCTTTTACATTTAAGCGTAACCAGCAATTACTATAAGAACCAGGGTGCAAGGGACAGCAGGTATATTTTCCCATTACGTTGTTGAGCAGAATTTTAATGAAAAGGATAGCAAAATCCTCTTGTTGCTTATTGCAGTGATGTTTGGTAATACAGCAACAACAGCATGCAAGGAAATGAATAACAGGCACACATTTATAAGCTTCAAACAAAATTGACCTACAATGTTACAATAACGACAGGAAAGCCTAAGCAAACAATATATGGCAACTGCGAGAAAAGAGTAATGTACTGAATTGAAAGCCTTGAAACCCTTTGGTTTTTCGTGTGATTGTAGATAGCAAGCATGTAGTATGTTAGTGGTGGCTTGCGGCGTTATTGTTGTTATTAGTCTACTAACAGTTTGTTTCCCCATTTTCTAGTCTCCTCATGATTTTAACCAAATCTTTTCATTTCTGTTGCTTGGATTCATGTGTAATTGCAAATTTGCATTGAGCCGCAATTGCTAGTTGTTACAACAGTGCTCGTAAATGATGAGAGAAGGCTCAACCGCCTTCCGCAATATCTGTTGTTAGAATGCACACCCTAATAACGCGAACCATTGGCCCCTTTGTTTTTGCTAAGAAGGCGGACGTATGTGTAAATGAAAAGGATTGAATTTCAATTACTCTTGTGGGCTGTTATTAGCCTCCAACCTCTAATACACCCAGCGACAGCTGTACAGTTATCTTTGCTGAAAAAGACAACATCCACGGTGAATCAAAACGTTTTGTTGATAATGGTATTTCTGAATTTTGTGCCTTCTATTAACTGCAAGAAGTATAACCCATGAACGAGGACTAGCTATAGAAACGAGTGGAAGGATTTGATCGAAAGGTTTATTCGAAAAGTTTTAAACATTTGTTTTTGTTGGCAATGCCTCGTGACGGTAGATTTGCACAAGGCTAGAATTACCGAAATGTTTTCAATAAGCATTGTAGCAAAATTTTCTTTTTACATGCCTCGAAGCATACAGGGCACTCTTAATACCCTCATCGGAAGGCAGAACTACGAAGAATGCACCTAGAAAAACCTCCTGAATGCGGCTGCTGATACAAGGGCAGCTGATGTCTTCCCGGCTTTAACGTATTCGAAAGTCATTATTAGGGTCCACTTTCTAATAAGTGACGGCTGAAAAAGCACTGGGTATGAAAGCCGTCAAATGAAACAGAAGCTAAAGCAAGCCTCGACCACTCCCCTATGCTCGTGAATCGTCAAACTGGCAGTGAACAACAAGGTATGAATGCAACACAAAAAGTTGCTTCCATCAACTGTCTGTCATCAATATGAATTTATTTCTAATAACAACTTATTTCTGCTCCCAGCCGCCACTGTAGTATGTAGTAGTTGGATTCAACTGTCAACTTGATGCTATGGATGTAGTACTGAATTATTACTCTAGAGTACTGAATGGTTGGGGGTGGTAATGATTGGGGACATGAACAATTAATAAAAAGGGGTTTAGCATGAATGGGATTGAAAGTAGAAAATGCAGTTTGGTGAAATCGACATTTCAAACGAATGCAACAGTTCATGTGTTATTTGCTTTTTTCAGCTTTTCCTTGAACTTATGTACGTCGTTTCTACTAGTTTCAGATTCTTTAAATTTAATAATAGGGGATTGGAATTGCAAGGAGGTTTGAAAATCTTCACAATATTAATAATCTGGAAGAGATGATTGTTCGGTATTCTAGAGTATACTGCAGTATTAGATTTTGTTTCGTATCCAATCAGTAGTGTTCTTTATCGTTTTGAGTACGTTTATCATTCTTTGTTCTAAATTGGACACTATTGCTTTGAGGCAGGGCCTCAGAGAGGGGTAGGAGAGATTGCCCCTCAGTCACAACCTAAGATGGGTGCCCCAAAATTAATGAAGACGTTGCAAATATTTGGTGAATGTTTTGAATTTGCATGCATTTATTTGCTAACCAGGAAATTGGTAGAGATATTTAAGACAAATTTCAGGATGGCCATTACTCCTGGAATAAAATTTACCTTCAGAAAAATTCTCCTGGAAAGCTCCTGGAAGTCAATTTTTTGATACAGTTGACGTTTGATATCTGAACAACCCACCAAATTGGAACACACTTTTTGTCCTATTCTGCAAAGTGGCCCTTTCGGGCATTTTAGTGAGTTTACTTCTGAAAGATTTTCTTAGGGCAATCCCGCAGCCTTCGGTTTTCTCACCTGTTCTAGCAAACACACCTGACTTCTTGGTAGCTAGGCTTCTGTGGCGGCCTGGCATCCCTTTGCTAACTAGAGGTCAGTGATGAACATAGTATTTGTCCTACTTTCCAAAGTGCACTTTCTGATTTCTCTTTACGGTCTAACTTGATAATTTGTTTTGCTCGCGCTGCTCGCGTGTTCTCAGCCCTCCTTCTTCTACACGAATGCTGTCCTTAATTTATAGTTACTGCAATTTACAATTTTACACGCATTTAGAGGATGAGTTAGTTTTTACCCGAAGCTAAGTTATTTGGATGCTTCTATTTTTGTTCTGTTACATGACATTTGATTGTCAATGATGCTCTTTCAGCCATAGTGGCAATTTTTTGATTTTCATTGTTCATTTTATAATTCTTTATGGAGTGACAGTGATCGCTACAGTGACTTTGAAGAAAGTGCCAATCAAAATTTTAGTTTTTGGTAAAGAGGGCACTATCAAGTTGTTTGCCACCCCTACCAGGCAGAGCCAGTCCGCCACTACTAGGTAATTTTAAAATAGTTCATGTTGCTTGTAGGAACTTGATTCTGAAAAAATTGTCTGGGAGCTTCAACTGCATCTTCTTATTCATACGACGGCTTGGCAGATAGGCTGCTTCCATTGCTGCTCAACTATGTTGACTCCATGCTCAATTGAAATAGATTAAAACTAGTATGAAACATATCGTTAGCGTCGAGGAGCGATCAGGTTCTCCAAAAATCTGGAAAACATCTTGGAAACTCCTGGAAAACTTCTGGAAAACTCCTGGAATTTCGTTGCAAAATTTGAATGGCCACCCTGAATTTGCGTCGTCCCTCAAAATTTTTCTGTCTTTTCAGCTTACAATTTTGTGATGTCATTTTAAGTAGGCACCGCTCTTTGCACTCGTCTGTGGCCCTGTACAGGAGGGGGTGGGGTCTACTTCGAGACGTAACGTAGTCCTTGTGATATATAACCGATATTCTGATTTTAATCAATAAGTTGAATGTTTGATTAATGCTTTAGCGTAGGTAGAAGCGGAGAATGAAGTTAATAGCAAGGATCAACTAATTCCGTGAGTCGCTTCTTTTCGGAACAGGCTACCCAGTCCAACTCATGCGTTGGCTGACTTAAGCCATGTTTATGGTTCGTAATTTTCTAATAATGTTTTGCCTTAAGCACAAATCACCGGTCCGGCGCCAGAATATCTGGTCTATAAACCCCATTAATTTTCCTTACAGTTAATTTTCCTTAACCGTGCCTAAGAAAATTTAGCCTTCGTGCACACGGGAGTGGACCCATTTGGTTCTGTTCCCAAACTGGAGCGGACAGGCCTTGCGTACACACGATACCTCCGCTGTGCAATCCAGTTTGGCTCTGCTATCCGTAGTACTTTGTATCGGATAGAATAGCCGTACCAGTTTGGATCTGATCCATTTAGGTCCCGTGCGCATGCACGGATCCGATCCAAAACTGGTGCAAATGCGAAACGAGGCTTGTTTTTGTTAATAAATATAAGGATGTCCTTTACGCAGTAGGAAGCCTCTCTTCACATCTGTACTACTTTAGATCGCATCCATATCATTGTCGTCCACACGGGACCTTTTATGGCTCGGATCTAAACGAGAACAGATCCAAAATGGATCCGCTCCCATGTGCACGAAGCTTTAGGAGGGGGTGGTGATGACAATGCTTAAGTCCTTAAGCAATGAAATTAAGAAGTTACAAGGGTTGAACTTTTTTTCTCATCCTTGAACACTTTAGAGGTGTTTCGATCGAAATTTACTCTTTACCCTTGCCAGTGCACCTTTTTGCCCAATTCTGACTAGACCAGCTCACCCAAAAGCACAAATGAATGATATACTTTGTAATGATCACTACCAAAAGAGCAAGGTAACGTCCTACCTTTCTCCAGGAGATATCGGAAAACGATAGGTTTTATTGTTCTGCTGCAGGCGATGACCTGCCCTTAATGGTTTTTGCTCTAAGCAATCATTTTTCAACTATAAAGCAGACTTCAGGCGTATTACTCTATCTGTAGTAGACAGAGCAGAACCGTTCATCTTTGGCTTTTAAAATTTCTCACTTAGGTGCATCCACCTTAGGGACGACGGAGAGGGGGAGCGGAGGGGAGGAAGTTCCCCTCCTGCCTTTTCTTTAAGCTGTATGAATAAGCAATACATGAAGGAAAGAGGGCACTAATTTATATTACTGTGAGAAATAGAGGCCTTGCCAAAGGTTGAACCGAAAATTTCCCAAATAGGTGCGTGTCTAAAAGAGTCTCCGGTGCTAGGAGGTGTCTCAAAGAGCTATACCAGGTTATGCTAGTTGGTTCCCTTTGCTCCCGCTGGCTCCACTTCCATCACTATTGTTCCGGCGTGCCTGATCCTCCAATAAATCCATTACTGCGAATTTCGTAATCTTGCAGTTATTAGACTTTATTCTTGTTTGAAATTGGAAACTATGCTGCAGCTCTCTGCAGTGTATAGCATTTGATAGCATAGGCTTGAGGGAGGACTAGGCGGGTGAATTTGGAGCATTGATTGACTCTGAAAGCACTCGCAGTTGGAGACATTGATTTAAGAAATAACTCGTGTTGTATTTTCAGTGTATATCTTAATTACTAAGTGTATCCTACATGCTAGATGAGAGATTATCGTCTGATTGCAGTATTATAGAGTATAACTGGCACTAAACTAATGTAGCTTAGCTCATTAGAAGTAAATTTATCAGTGAAAGTTATTATCATCCCTTTTGCATATTGAAATGAATCTGACTTGTTTTTATTTCATCTTATTAGCCTTCCATTCAACCAAGGAGGATAATGAATACAATAGGAAACGGATATTGGATTCTGCACAGCACCTTTAGTAGATTAGTTTTCGCGATTTTCACGAATTTGCAGATGTGCCTTCACAGAAGATAATACTCGCGAAAATTTTGAAAAAGATGATTCACGTTGAAAATACTCGCACAATTTTTGTTCATAATAGTAAATCAGGTACAAGAATCTAATGAATCTCTATAACATTTTCTTTGAAGAAAGACCGAACGTCTTTTCACCCATTGGGTTTTTCTGTTTATTTTTTTGAATTATAACAATCTATGACTTACGAAAAGAAATCATCGTAAAAAATTTGAGAATGGCCGATTCGTGAAAATTGGCACTCACGAAATGCTATATTGTGAACTCACGAAAATTAGCCTTCACGTAATTTAATCCAGTTATATCATATGGACAGCTTTTGGGATCTTTGGAGAATAAAGGCTTCCTGGTCCGATGACTATTCCAAGGCTCAACCACTTGATCGAGAAAGTTAACTTGCGTTTTCGCCTTTTCCCTTCTGATGCTCAGAATCAGCTGCTTTTAAATCAGCATTCAGAGAATGACCAAGTATCTAATAGTATCAATGATAAAGTAGTCTAGTTTGATGGATTTTTTAACGTGAACAAAGGTACGTGCTGTCTTGATGTAACGTGACTTTTTGACATAAACTATCCATCTTTGCTTGTAATGTCGGTAACTTTTGACATGTGCAAGATGAAAGTTGCTCCATCTGGAAATAGGAATTGAAGCCTTCTGAACATGCTTGCAACATATTTTTCAATTATTCGAGCCATGTGTTCTTAGTTTCTTTTGCAAAGAAAGACCACTATTTACCACCACAACACGCATCTCGAACAAATTGTCGCAACATGATTTGCAGGAATCCTTCAATGGTGATTCCTTTGTTAGCCAATCAAGATTTGACGCCCATTTTGGTGTACTTAGATGTGGAATCGCCCTATCGCGACTTTTTTTCTTGACATCGACATAATATATTCAAAATTCATTTCAGAATATAAGCTTAGGTTGTTTTCTCAAATTAGGGATGAAACTTAGGGGGCATTGGAGGCTTGAGTTCCCCCAACTTGACAATTTCGCAGGGTAAACCTCTGACACTCCCAAAAAATATATTGAAGTTAGGTCCCAGTTTCCAATATTTCCTGCCAAAAGGCTGGTCCATATTAATTCTACAGCAATGGCTTTTATTCAAACTTTCATTTCAACAATATATCAACTAATTACAATTATACATCTGATTATATAAGGCAATGTACAATTGTCTGTCACAGTGGTAAAAAAAAGCAAAAAAGAAAAAAACCAAGAGTATTAAAAAAGAAGTCTAGTTAATTACTGAGAAAGTCAATGTTCATGTGCCGTGTAAATTTGGACTTTTACATGGCTTATTGCGACAACAGAATATGTAATATGTGCATCTTATGGTGATGTTCATGATCCTGGACAGGATAGATTTCTGCGTTTTGCTGTCAAAATCAACTGCCTTAAACAGTTCACTGAAAGAGTCTGAGGAGGATCCTACAGTGCCAAGAGCACCTAAGGATAAGTTAATGAAATTTATTTGACGATATGTTGAACGTAATGAATGATGAAGAGGATTGTATTTTAGAGCTTTGCGATCGCTGTTGACTTTTATGTTGGTTTCAGTAATAATAATAAATTTTTTTCAAGCTTCATTTCATCAATATAATATTAAATCTACAAATACAAATCTCACTGACAGGTAATTTGTACTTGGTTGGCTTCAAAGAACATGAAATCACTACATGAAATAGAATAATGATATTAATACTTTAAGAGCTCAGGTTGACTCCATGACTTATTCCTCATACAAAATATGTAATAAGTCGGTCGGATAATAATAGTAGATAACTTTGTAACTATGAAGTTGAGATGATGTTTATCGATGCCTATGTCATTACACATTTGAAGAGATGAGTCTGATGAATTACCGAGTATAACGAGGGAGCTAATACAGAGATTGACGAATTCTATCCTATCATAAGCTTTTTCACTACCAGAAGGGGGCGATACTTAATCTTCTTACGACTAGCGTTGATGTTTAAATTTGCTTCGAAGCCCACAGTTAATTCTATGATATAGAGATTTGCCTGCTGTAGAAGAGAGGATATCAGGGCGAAGCTTATCACCAGCAATGATGCAAGGAAAGAGATAACCAGAAAGACCAACATAAAGCTTTGCTGATCTTATGGATTGCAGTGTTTGAGCAAGAAATTTTAACGCTGAGTTGCGTCTCCAAGTAAAACACCCTTCGTTTAGATACGTTTTACAACCTGCAACAACATGGAGAAGTGACTCAAGCTAAGAAAAAGGAACAGTCAGAGGTGGCTGAAAGGCTCCATAGATGGAGGTTCTTTCTAGTTGGAAGGGTTTTGTTCAGGCATTTGATAATAAAATTCAAGATGTTTGCAGGTTGTTTGCTGTTTGCTTTAGACCAAAGTGAATAGAGAAGTAATTTAGAAACAACTAGTTTTCACGTTCATTGGTAGTAATGACAGCGGCGTCATCCACAAATTGAAACCAGAGGGCAGAATGACATAAGCGGTCATTTTCATCGTGTGGAGAAAAACCAAGATTTTTGTACTTCTCTTGCTTAATGAGCTGTATAAATTTATTAACGCACAATTTAAAAAGGAGGAGGCTAAGGCAAGCACCTTGACGTACTCCACGTTTAAAATGAATTACAGGGTAGAAAAGTTGTCTGAAATAATGTAAGAATGGAATTCAGTATATAGGCTAGCGATAAGAGCTTGAACCGATTCAAGGATGTGATAATGAGAAAGAACACTTTGATTAGATTGTGGTGGACTCCTCCAATAGCATTTTTTAGATCAAGTAGAGTAATTATTATAAAACGCTGTTTTATCTAAGCTTTATTTATTACACGGGCCATCATGGGTGTGTGCTCCAGCAATCCAGAGACTCCCTGGGTGAAGCCCTTCTGTATTTTCTGTTCAATTAGGCCTTTTTGTGTGAGGAAAGAGGTGGGATCACGTAGACATGAAGTAAATATCTTCAATGGAACAAACTCTATTGTAATAGGTCTAAAGTTAGCAGTGTCATCAGTATTGCCTTTATTGTGGACCAAAATTGTGCATGCTTTTCTCCAATTGTGTGGGATAATTCCTGATTTCCACATGCAGCATAAGATTCGTGTGATCGCAGTGCGGAGAAATGGGCAACGTTTAAAGGATATGATTGAAATATGATCCAAGGGGCAGGGGCTACCTGATGTTTTCATTCGACGTGTGACTTTTGTGACTTTTTCATACGACTGGGTTTCGCAAGTAAAAGATATAGTAGGTTGCAGTAAGGAAGGAAACCAGCTTGGTATGGTAAAGTGCCTGCTGGGCGAAACAGGTGAAAACAGTTTATGAAAGTACGTCGTACATACGTCGCTGGAAAAGATGGCAGATTTCTATATGGCCTTTCAACAATCCTATTGACAATGCCCCAAAAATTTCAAGATTGGTATTTATCATAATCGCCATGAGGGATAGAAGAGGTATTATTGCAGGAATCAGATTTGGGTTTTAGTTTAGATCTCAGTAGACGCATAATGTATCGTATTTCCATGAGTGGAGCAGAAATAGTTTTCAATCGTTTGAAAGCCTTCTTCAGTTTGTGGACTGAATACCCCTTGTATTTTAGGACTAGTTCTTTGCAGACGTGAGTTTTGAATGTTCCATAATTTTCTTTAAAACAGTTGTAAATAGAATCGTTCATTAACTTAGCTACTGCATTAGCATCAATAATAAAGGAATCCAAGTCAATGTTTACGAAAATAGACTTGAAGAAGTCGTTTGCTATTGCCCATTGATCGTCTGTCTTAGGTACACAACCACCAGGTTTTGTTTGAACGGTTGCACCATAATCGATAAAGCAGCTATCCACGTGATCGATTTCGTGGTTATCCTCCAATGAGCTGTTGCTTCAAAATTTGAATTTTCGAAACTTAAGTGATCTTAACTTAGGCCCTCCAAAACCCTACAACGCCTCTGCTTGCATTTTGAAGCCCTTAACCCCCTTACACGATTTTCCAAAGCAACACTAGACTTCTCACCTCACCTAATTCGCCGTTGTCCTTGATGGATAGCGGTCATGCTGGGCGCCCAGTTCAATCAGTGCATGCCATCTATTTCTGTTCTCCGTATCTTCCTCTTCTAGCCCCTATCTCCTCATGTCATCTTGCACTGCGTCGTACCATCTTTTCTTTGGCCTTCCTATCTTTCTACTTCCCTGTACCCTCATTTCTGCCACCATCCTGATGTCTTCCTCTGTATCTCTCCTTCGAACATGGCCAAACCATCGGAGTCTTCTTCTCCTTATGCTCACAGAAATTGCTTCGAGCTTGGCCATTTCCCTTATGCTGTCATTCGTTACATGATCTTCCCACCTGATTTTGTGTATATGTCTCATCATTCTCATTTCAGTAGCACTGATTCTGTTTTCTTGCTTTTTTGTTATTGGCAAGAGTTCATTTACATACATCAGTGTAGGTCTAATGGCAGTTTTGTACAATAAAACCTTGAGGTGGGTTGGGATCTTCTTGTCACACAGGACTCCTGTTAGTTCCCTTCATCTATTCCATGCGTTTTCTATCCTCTTAGATACTCCTTTCCCACACCCTTCCTCTTGGTTAATCGTTGTTCCGAGATACTTAGAAGCCGATGTAGTTGGTAGCTCCATTTATGTTTCTTCATCATACTTCTTCATTCTGATCTTAGTGGTGCTGCCCAATAGTGGAAGATGTTCTGTCTTAGCTCGGCTAACTTTTAATCCAGCATCTTCTAGGCACCCTCTCCAGCCCTCCAGCCTCTCCTCCATCCTATGCGAAGATTCATTGCAGAGTACTAAGTCATCAGCAAATAGCATTGCCCATGGCGTTTCCTCTTCAATTTCTTCAGTGATGGCATCCAAGACTAGTATGAAGAGAAAGTGACTGAGTGCTGATCCCTGATGGAGTCCCACATCTATCTTCATGCCATCTGTTTCTTCTACAGTCGTCATAACTGATGTTTTTCACTCACAGTACATGTCTTGGATAACCCTGACATACTCCTCCATTATTCCTCTCTTCCTGAGGCAGTACCAGATTAGACCTCTAGGTGCCGTGTCATACACTTTCTCAAGATCGAAACATAGGTTGCGTAGTAGATTTCCCCTTCTGGAAACCAAACTGTCTCTTGCTGATGTTGACCATCTCTCTTAGTCTACCCTCTATAACCCTTTTCCAAAGTTTCAGGCAGTGGCTGAGTAATTTTATCCCTCTGTAGTTGGAACAGTTGAAGGGATCTCCTTTTGCTTATACAGAGGAGTTATTTTACTTGTTCTCCATTCTGATGGTATTCCATTTGTCTGAATCTCTTGTAACACTGCTGTCAACCAGAATGTTCCTGTTTGTCCTAAGCTTTTCACCAACTCTATTGGAAATTCATCCGGTCCAGTAGCCTTTCTAATTTTCATCAGCTTCATCAGTTCCTCTACTGTTTCCATCTCCTCTAAGTCTTTTCTTCTGTTCTTGGTGTTAAGCAGTTTATCGAATTATTCATGCCATCTCCTTTTTATCTCACTGTCACTACATATGATGTTTCCCTCCCATCCTTAATGAACATCAGTTTATCAACGTCTAGAGCTCTTCGTTTCCTTGTCTTAGCTGGTTTGCAAAGGTTCATAGGGCCATTCTTCTTCAGATCTTCATACATCTCTTCATATCCCGCCTCCTTCACGTTGGCCTTTTCTGTCTTAGCTGTTTTATTTTTCTCTCTGTGCTCCTTCTCCAAATCTTCTACTTCTGCAAGGTCCCTCTCGTTGTCAACTCATGCTCTGCCATGCCTTAAACGCAGCTTTCTTCTCCTCTACTGCATGTTGAACTTCCAAATTCCAAAACTATAACTCCTTCCCCCAATATTTCCCTCCTGTTGTGACTCCAAGGTACTCTTTTGCCATCTCAACCAACTTTGGGTATGTCTCTGCCCATGCCAACTTCTCTGTATCTTCATTCTTGATGTAGTCAATCACATTCTGTATGTATTCCTGTCCTTCCTCTTTGAGTCTCTACCACTTTGTTCTCGGTGTTCTCCTTCTTCTTTTCTCTCGCTTCCTACATACTGTAAGTTCAGCTATGAGGATCTATGTTGAGATGCTATAGATTCCCCGGGAACAACCTTACAGTTCCTAACTCTTCCAAGGTGGTCTCATTTTATAGCTATATAGTCCGTCACTGAGGTATTTTTCCCACTCTTGAATGTTATCAAGTACTCTTCCTTCTTCTAAGAGAAGGTATTCACAAGTGCCAAGTCATACGCTTGGGCCATTTCCAAAACACGCTCTCCTTCATCGTTCCTCCTCCCAATGGTCCAGCCTCCATGCCATCTCTCCACTCCAGATCTGTCCCTTCCTACATGTCCATTCAGATCTCCAGCCACAACCACCTCTTCGCTACTTGGGCTCACGCTCATCACACTGTCCATTTGGTTCCAGAGCAAATCCTTCTCCTCCTGGCTGCACTCCTATTGTGGTGCATAAGCTCATAAGATGGTGATGCTCATTCCTAGTATAACCAACTTCATTGCGATTCTCCTGTCTGACTTCCTTTCCACTGAGATCACTTTATCCTGCCAGTATTCGCTGAGGCATATTCCAACTCCATTTCTCGGTTGCTTTCCTCCATTTTAGTACAGCTTACATCCATCTCCCAGGTTTCTGGCTTTACCTCCAGACTTTCCACCTGTCCATCTTGCTTCCTGTAAGCAGAGAATTTCGACTCCCCTGGCTACCATGATTGCTGCTATTTCTCCTCCTTTTCCTGTTAGTGTCCCAATGTTCAGTGTGGCTATCCTGAGTTGACAGTGCCGTCCCTCTCGTCTTCTTCTCACAGCGTCAGGACGACCGTTGTTCCCTGATTGTCAATTAAAACGGGGTACGCCCTAGCACTCACCAATTTGTCATGATTGTCCTGCATTCTGTTTGATGGCAAGGTTTTTACAGACCGGATGCTCTTCCTGACGTCCAACCCTCTGCCTTTATCCGGGCTTGGGACCGGCTGGAGAATCTACTGGCTTGTGAATTAACTGTCTCTGCAATATTCATTGGATCCTTTTTATGGATCATAGTAGTATTCATCGCCGCATTAGGTCCAATGTTGATAGGCTTTCGCCTTTTGCACCTCCATTGATGACGGCCTAGAGCGGTGAAGTCTCTTCCACAATACGAGCAAACTGCGTAGAATAGCAAAAACTACAACAAACGCAAGCAAAACATATCTCTGTACATCAAAGTGAATTAGTATGAATAAGTATTTTATATGCTGAATCCTCTGTAAGCCAAGGTCGAATCATTCGAACTAGTACTTGTGGTATGAACATCTGAACGCCATTGCTCGATGTCCATAATCAATAATTTTTTCATACTTCATATATAATATAATATCTCTTTAAATACTACAAGTGCAAACCTCACTAAAAAGGCAATCTATACTTTGGCTGCCTTAGAAAAAAAACAATAATAAACATAATAATAATAAAAAAAAGCTATAGTTTATACAATGTTGTGTAAGTAAGAGAGGAGTTCTGGGTAAGTCCATGGTTTGTTTCTCATGCAAAAAATGTAATACGTACTGCGTATGATGATGGCAGTCATTTTCATTGTTATATAGTTGAGGTGAGGTTTTTCAAAGCCTAGCTCTTTACACATCTCAAAAAATGATTCAGATGTTTGACCAAATATACCAAGAGAACTTTTTGATAAGCTAATAAACTTACTTTACGGTATGTATTTTCAAAATATTTAAGAAGAGGTCGATACTGAATCTCCTTTCGTTGAGAATTGCGTTCGAGGTTAGATTCAAAGCTGACTGTTAACTCTATAATATAGAGGCATTTATTGTCTATACTTAGAAGCGTGTCAGGAGGAAGACTTTCAGCAGTTAGAATAGATGGCGATAGGTAGCCTGGTAGATCTACGTATAGGTTAGATGGTTTTATAGACGGCAATGATTGGGCAGGAACTTTTGCATTGTATTGTGCCTCCATGAATAACGATATTGTTCCAAATATGATTTGCATCCAGCAACAACATGGAAGAATGACTCGGACTGAAGCCAGAAAGAGCAATCAGGTTTGGTGGCAAGTTTCCCTAGGTAGAAGTTTTCTTATTAGCAGGAGTATTGTTTAAATATCTAATGGTGAAATTAAAGATGTTAGTAGGGAGGCTGCTTTGAGCTCTAGACTAAAAAGAATTGAATCTCTTCAGGGATTTCTCAAGAGGGACTGATTTGATGAAGCCTTGAGAAGGCAGCTTAGATTGCAGCTTTTTAGCGTGATCAGCACGGACAATTTTTAGGACACGTTTTGTATTTTTATGTTGGATGTAAGTTCCACAATTAGTGCTTTTCCATAGCTTTGTTATAGCATCATCTCGGAAGATTTCAGAGCAGAACGTAAGACAGTTTGGCATTGTATAAGTTTAACAGATGGAAGTTGAAACGAAAGGCCAAAATTATGGTGTGAGAGAATGATGGCACTTAGTGTTGCAGAGATGGGAAGTTCTAACCAATAGCGAATATATTTTGTAACGAAATTGTCAAGATGTTCACAAATCCATGTTTTAGACAAATCTGCTACAGTTAGATGCCAAGAGAGTTTCGAAAGAATATATCGATGATAGAGAAAAAATTTGTTTTTGGAGTGAATATGCAAAGATTCGACTGTTTGTAGCATGTTATGAAGCGAGAATAAAAGGAGATCTTTATGGTCTTTGTTATTCATTTCAAAGTTGAAGAAGCGGGCAAGGTATTTGAATGATTCACCATTCTTGACAGTTGGAACACACCTAGAGTTGACGAGGAGTTTTGGTTGGAATTGCAGACATCGAGTAGAGAACTTTTTTATTCCAAATGTGATGCATTTGTCCACGCGTATCTTTAGGTAAGCCCATTGGCACCATCTGGTGAAGCAATTCTATAACAACTGGTTTTCGCGTTCATCGCTTGTAACCACTGCTGCGTCGTCGGCAAATTGGAACCAGTGAATAGAATGGAACAAGCGGTCACTAGCATCATGTGGAGAAAAACCTAAGTGAGTATATTTTTCTTGCTTGATGAATTGTATAAATGTACTAAAGCACAAGTTGAAAAAAGGGGGCTAAGACAATCACCCTACAGCACTCCACACTGAAAGGGAATAGCTGGAGTAGTGAAAAAATCAGAAATGATGGATGAGTGGAAACCTTTATAAAGATTAACAATTAGTAGCTGAACAGTTTGAGGAATATGGTGACATGACAGAACATTGTTAATCAAGATGTGGTAAACCTCTCTAAAAGCATTCTAAAGGTCTAAGAGAGTACAGAGCGTTGTTTCAAACGAGCCTTATTAATCTACAGAGTGTCTTGCTGGACTATCTTGGCAACCCTCCCCATTTTCCGGGCTTGGGATCGGCATTGTACAAATATTTCATTGCACAAAGGATGGGTTGCTATAGTGCCATCCTTCATATTTCTAGACATTTATCATCTATTGGCTTACATTTTCCATGCAAGCTATCTCTAAAAATATTTGAATTTATGTGTCTTTTGTGACACTTTTGTGAAAATTCTAGGTCTTTGAAACGTATCTGCAGCCATAATCCACAAATGCACCTGTTCAATTGGATGTTCAAGCCAAACAAATGCATCTTTAGATGTAGAGTGTACAAGACATGTAGCTTATAAAAGCAGTAACAAAATGATCCAAAATCTCTCTGACCCGCACTACCACATAATAGCCTATGATTGGCAATTGTACTTAATTCTGACACAGCTTTCGTAAAGCCTCATTTATCTTCTTTTCATCCACTTTTTCATTTCCTAGTCTTGTCTTTCTCTATATCTTACCATTTTATGTACTCAAAATGTGTTCAGTAAGTGCACCCAATGGTTGACTGAATCTGGCTTTCTAGGTTAAGCAGAAGGGACATCGTGTTTCTTCAGTGAAATTTAAAATATTATTATTTACTTGATTTCCAGCATGATATTCTGCTTGTCTTACCTATTCTAATTCAATTCTATTGATTTCATTTGACATGGCATCTTTGGCACCTGATGCCCTGACTAAGCTTGTTGTATTATGAGATTACATATCTTGAGCCAAAGCCTAAAATACATTTGTACTTACTGCAGTTTGTGCAGTTCCAAATCAAAACTTTGCATTAGTACTTGATGAAAGAGTGTACTTGCAAGTACTGTAGGTTGTAGATTGGGCATGCCTACTTTATGAGTCCATCAAAAACTGGGCATATTATTAATGGGAAATGCATTCTATGGCAAAGTAAATGACATGGCTTCAAACATTCTTCTATCGGCGAAATCCCCAAACCCTCCTTTATTTTTCTTCATGGCAAGTCTTTGCTACAGAGTTGTAGTTTTCCTCAAGACACCATTTAGCCTTAGTACATAAAAATACTATGATATATTCATTTTTGGATGCAGTTTTGATTTACATACAAAGTTTTGACTTGCAACTACCCTTCCGCCCATCATATAAGTCTAAATAAGGACCATACCTATCTTCTGGACATAAGTGTGCATTTAGCAACATGTCCTATTTTAGGCTCTTTCTTCGGCCCATGTGAGTCATCGATAGTCAATTTATACAGAATATTCTCTTTCTCACTTTATATTCTCTTCTAAAATTCTTACTGCTTGAGCAACACATTTAGCATTCTATCATATCAATAATCCACCAGATGTCCATACAACAGTTACAACCCTGTTACAACTGCATCTATCTCTGGCTGCCAAAATACTTTTCATCTTTACACAGCCTATTTTTGATAAATTGCAGCCATCATTTTCTCCATGGACTGTAATGTATATTTGATTGCTGGACTGTGAAAGCTTGGCTCAAGGGCCAGGAAAAATTGAGTATGCTCGAAAGAAGAGCAATTTTTTTTTAGATGTTGAAGACACTTTCTTTCACATCACTGATATTTAATTTGGGAACTTCTTGGTGAACCTAATGCTAGCGAATCATCAAGTTTTAAAGGCTTGTAGGCATTTTGGTAGGAATTTAACACATGTTTTGTGAGTCTGGATCAGAGTATTGCTTTGTACTTAAGACGAATGAAATGAGTATTGTAAATGGTTCTAAGAAACCTTCACAAAACTGTATGTCTCACCATGGGAATGGCAATTGAATACTACACACAGGCTAGTGTTTAGAGAGCATGGATGCTTACATGCTACTACAGGAATAAGAAAAATTAACAGAAATTTCCCACCACATTGCTTCTCAACATCAGAGAAAAGATCACTATTTGTCAAAAATATTGATGCAATTTTGATATTTTAGGTTAAGGTAGGAGCTAAGATGTTGAAGATGTTATACTCAACATTACTGGGAAGGAGGACAGCAAAAGTACCTCTAGTGAAGGAAAAAACAAGAAATTTCTAGTTATGAATCGCTTTAGGAGGACGTTTTACACCAGATTGGAAGATACACGCAAGATTAGGCTTACTGCAGATATAGAATTACTTTATCATCATTTATGATTGCAGTATAATTTCTAGTACACTATTCTCTGCTTGAGCTACAAGTATGCGTGCATATGACAGATTTTTTAATTTCATTTCAGAATAGAAAAAAATTGGGATTGTCAATGCTATATATATGAACATATGATGACTTTTTCCACATGTTTAAAGTAAATGCAAAAAGTTGGAGTAATTTATGAGGTTTTGAGGTGCTACATCAATGTAAATCTATTATCTTCTCTAAAATATAGAGCTGAATCCCCTTGAGTCCTTTAGAAGGAACAGTATTCTCTAGTATCAATGTACCAAGCTCCCTTCTTTAAAAGTCTTAATGAAAAATTTAAGGGGCCATGATACTTTATTTGGAGATCAATTGGGGCCAGGAAAATCTTTTTGATGTTTGCATTGGGCTACAACATTTTATAGAAAAATTTGAAATCCCTTCCGTCCCCGTCTGTCCCATACTCTATGACTCCTCCTTTAATGTGTGCAGATTATCCGAAATTGTCCGCATTCCATACTGTGAGCTCCGCATTGTTCTATCCTGAATACAGTTCAATGCCCTGAATATGATGCTTTGAATATGTAGCCGCTGACCGGCAAATTATTTTGAAATCCTTCTGTTTTCAATCGCCAAAGCGAACTTTGTAAACATGGATTTAAGAGCATTGCTCACAGTAATAGCTGCCATAATCACCACTGCAGACTGTACTTGTTCCTCAATAACCCTTTACGCTACTACATCGCTTTATTCGCGGACTGTTTATTCATCATCCTACGATTATTGTTCAATCAAGATCAGCCCCTCGTACTCCTACAGCAGCTCATACTACCTCGAATTATCATGGTCGTCATTTTTTGATGTCAAAGGAGATATGCCGTTCTGCAAGGAAGATTACGTAGAAGTATTCCTTACAAGGTATCAAAACGCTTTATTATTGCTTTTATTTGAGATTATGCAAAATTTCTGAGTACGTGGAGTGAGAGAATTTAGTGATTAGACAAGAGAAATCTGCCGATATCAACATTAGCCATCAAGATATTTCACCACAATACGCTTCCAAGGTTAAGGTTTGACTAAGGTTAGGGTTTTTGAAAGGGTTAGGGTTACGGGAATGGCTAGGGCTTTTGGTAGGATTAGGATTAGGGTTAGCGTTAGTTCTCTTACTTCCGCCAATATGAAATTGCCCAAATATGGTAAAACATGCATTGTTGTGGAAAGTATTTTGTGCTATAAGTTCTTAACCACTTGGTAAACCGTAAATTTTGTCCACTTTCTTAAATAGCTCGGTGAGTACTTTCGTTTGAAGTATAAATTGGTTGGAAGGTGATTGATGACTAATCTTGACATCTCTACAGCTTTCTCATAAATAAACAGAGATGACATCTTAAAGTCTACGATAAATACTACCTAATATGGCCAAAAGAACTATTCAGATCTTCGATGCAGAAACTTGTGAACACTATTCCACTGTACACGCGTGTCTGTAGTTGCACTAAGAATTTTCACATAAAGCTAAAAAGCTTCTTTCTAAAATTTGTTCCCATTGAGCCAGGCTTTAATTACCTATAGGTGATCTACTCATGTGAGGTTCATTTGGTTACTATCTTCATATTATTGTTTTAGTTGTCAAGATAGGGCAATACGCAATAGGAACAGGCAGCAGGAATATTATCGTTTTCACGGGTGGACACAGAGTAGTGCTATTTTAGCTTGACCAACAGTCAGAATCTTCGATTTGATTTTGACGCGCTTGAATTGAACGAAAGACATGAGGTTCCTTGCTGTTTACTTTTCTCATCCTTTCACAGAAAGTGATGCGTGTCCCAGTGCTCGATTATATTCCTTTGTCCTATTGTTTAAGAGCTACCAATCAAGTTGATCGATTTTGAGAGCACTACCAGAATCCCGTTGATATGGATGAGTCATGAATTCTCAAACTAGATTATTGTATCCGAGTAAGCAGCGTGGAAGCGTTGGGGCATAAGGTCTGGGGGGGGGGAATCAAATACAAACTCCAATAATCAACAAGAAATTTGCGTACACGCAAATTTCATATCCTTACAGCTGAAATACCTTTCTTATACCAAACGTTGCAAGCGATACGTCGAGGTATGCACAACTTAAGGACGGGAATCATTAAGGGAAAGAAATTTCATTAAATGATCTGATAGCCAAAAGCTGAGGCGTAACTAGCAGGGATATGGCGGGGTATCACCCCCAACCTTTGATAGCATACAAACTGGAGGAGCAAATGCCAGGAAAGGTCTTCCAATCGATTTCATTGTGCTTTAATTGAATATCGAGAGCCTTGTGGACATTTCACTTCCTCCCCTCGCAGTGCATATGCGAATGAAATCCATTTGGTAGAATTTAATTCCAAATTGTAAGATAAGTTGTCGGCAATATCTTACAACCTCCATCTCACGCATAGGCAATACAAATACTAAATTTTCTCTTGCTACGAATATGTAGCAAAAAATATCTCTGTTAGGCATTTTCACTGTCCCGGTACAAGAACTGAACCGATGCAGCACAAGAGTTTTTACCCTTTCTTAGCAGCTACAGAAATAGTGCCTACAGAAAGAGCAAGAGCTGTGACCAGAGCAGAACATCTGAAGAAATTGAACTTCAGCTCATTCATTTTGAGCCAGTGTTCTATGTGAAATGCATATGGTAGAACTTAAGACTAAATTTTTCCATGCTATAGATTTAACAACAAGTGCCACTTTTAGGCGTTTACATTGCTCTGGTAAGCGTTCTAAGTGAGCTGATGCAGTACAAGACTTGTTACGCATTTGCAGCAGGTACAGGAAGCGTTGAATAAAGAGGTGTCACAGATAGCTTGGAACTGTGTAAACAGTATGCTGAACTGTAACACCTTATTGTCAGGTAGGGACGTTGTACCAGTGCAGTATAAATTGGATCTAGATGTGATTAGCAGCCTGAGCTGGATTGAAGTCAGGCATGTAGGTTAGCTATATGTGTGTGCCAGAGCAGGTGCTGGAGCTGTAAATGCATAAGAACTAACCCAGAACCATAGCTATGTGATAGCAGTTGCAGTGCTAAATTGTCTAGCGATGTGAGCAAAATGTTTTTGCATCTACAATGAAGAGACTGCTATTAAACAGGAGTTTAACAAGAGTCAGAGCTAAACATAAGTACTACAACAGGAGCAGGATCAGGAGTTAGTTCTCTTGGAGTAGGAATCAACTAGGATTAAACAGTTTTTGGAATCTTGGAATCTATTCACCTCTGCTGTCATCCATGCAATCACACTTGTCAAACGAGAGGATCTTGTCCATCTTGCGGTAGTTGCTAAATGAGATTTCACTGTTCTCAAACCTCTAATAATTAAAACTATGATTCTTCTAGCTTAGAATCATTTCTTAGAATCTTTTTTATGCGCGGATTGGACTCGCAAGCCACCTTCGGTTGCATGTTAACTAGGGAAATTCACTTCTCCGTACTCTATCAAGAGTGGAGTCAATTTATTTGTATCTCAGATACTTGGACATTGTATTGCACATGCAGCTCCAAATAATTCAGAGCCATTGTTCAGGAACAAACAACAGCAAAGTTCAATACCTGTTGAAAAGTAAGGTAAGTGCAAATTTCTAGGGGATGCAGCCTCTCCCAAAATGAATAAAATTTTGAACAGAGGGGGCTAGCATTGGCATGTGTACATGTATGAAGCAGTGAAAAGGATAAGTTCATGTTTCCTTTTCCATGCTAAAATCGTCGGTGTTGCAGGAAGCCACTTCGAGGGACCAGTTTCTCCTAACCATGAATGTGAATGATGAAAGCATACTGTATTTTCAGATAACCCACAATCTTTGGAGTTTGGTGAAACTAGGTTGAGGGATCACTTCCTTCTAACAGTGGATGCAAATTATGAAAGCATACTGTATTTCATATTATCTGCAGTAACTAAATATTATGTGTATGGCTTGCTTATTCCATCAGAAAACCTTCATCACAATATAACCAGTATAAATTTAACCTTCTGGACACTCCTCACAATCATGGAAATGTTGAAATGGCTTCCCAGGCTCACTAACGTCTATCTGAATACATTGCAGTTTGCTTTTTGCCCGTGTTAGTGAAAGAGTAGAGCCCCTAAAAAATCAATTTCTCCAGCAGTTATGGATCCTAACGTTAAGTGGCGGGTTCACTGAAATATCCAGGGACTGCAGTAATATTGTGAGGGCCCTGGTATCACAGCTAGAGTGGTACCATGCTTATGGCTAAATTGTTTTGTCACTTCTTACTCGGTGTGAATATTGTTTCAACAGATAACATGAGCCACTTTCTAACTTAAATCTAACCTTGAAATAGTAAAATTTAGTATTTAACCCACCATGCATACACCCAAAATATGCAAAAGAATGTTTTCCCATGTTTTTGATGATGCCACAGCAAAAAATCTTTATAGACCTCTTGTGCCCTTCCGCTGCTCTGGCATGCCTAACATGCAGTAATTGGCTAGAGCCTCCCAATATTCATGCTCCCCATTGATCATTATGATAGCTCTGGTGCTGTTTTCCATTTTACAGAAGCAGAGCTCTTAAGTCTTATGCATTGGGAATGAGACGCACTCATTTGAGTAATTTATCAATCTCACAGACAGCATTCTAACTATTTTGACAAAGGAAAAGTAAAAGTGAGAAAATTTTTGTTTTGACAAAGGAAAAGTAAAAGTGAGAAAATTTTTGTTCCGATTGAAATAGGTGCTTATGGCAATATTTCATCATCTGTCTTTTGAGGGTAATGCAGTGCCCTAAAATGTTTTGCCCTTGGTACGATAAATCTTGCCAAGGTTCGCAGGACTCTAAAACAACCCGGAAAAGTCAGGTTATGAACTTTGAGGTAAGTGAGACATTTTCTGCTTACAATTGAAGCTCGAATTGAAATGGAATGGATGAAAATGACATGCCTATTGTGTTTCTTCAATTGTAAGCCGCCCCTTTTATAAACTGTTCTTAGGTATAGCCATCCCAAATGACGCTAAGAAAAATGGAGTTTCCTCATGATTATACGGTGCACCAGTGAAGCTCATAACTTTGAAGATCCATTGGCAAAATGACCTACAATGAAAGTACATTTAATACCTGTGGTGCTACTAAGATATGCAGTTGATGTAATTAATTTTTAGTTCAGCAATCACACAGAGACGACTCTAAGTTTGAATAAGATTGCTGTTTTTCCAAGCAGTTTTGTCTTTATGTGGTTTCAGCTCAATGAATGTATTTTTCGTTGTTTTTGAATATGGACAGGGTAGGAGGTTTCCAAACATGAACAGCTGAATAAGAAAATGCCCTTTTGGCAAACTCTAAATTTCACCTTGGAACCTGAAGATTTCTGATGAATCTCTTATGATAACAGAAGTCTTCGGTTATTTTTTGAAATGTATTCAGCAGATTTTCTGCACTGTGTCCATTTAGAATCTTATAGGTCATAGCTAGAGCCCTATAAGAAGAGAAGAGGGTGGAGGGGCAGCTGTCCCCCTCCACCCTCTTCTGTGAGAATCAGAAGGAAATGTGACGTTGAGACCGAACTCTTTCTCAGATTGCCAATAAAGTTGCTGATCGGTATTTTGTTATTTTTCCAAAGGACATCCTCAAGTGCATGTCCATTTCCATCTCTTCCATCACACAAAAAGGCTTTTTTCAAAATTGCATGCAGTTTGGTAAAAGAAAGTTTTTCTTGGGTATTTCCCAGATCCCCATACCACCTTTGTATATATATACGAAACAGGCTTGTAGGGATGAAATGGTAGTTTAATTTGCCGTTTTCCTTTAGTACTTTATATATATATATATATATATATATATATATAT
>WIPJ01067813.1:122540-141052 GCA_018155075.1 Cassiopea andromeda
TATATATATATATATATATATATATATATATATATATATATATTTCATTCCGCAACTTTATCGGCTATAAAGGAGAAAAGATTTGCCCTAGCCCCTACAAAGCTAAAAAGCTTCCCTCACATCACACCTGTTCCTGTACCATGAGGAAGTGGATGTTTCGTTAGCTTACGGGCTGTTTGAATCTTGTGCTTATGTGGTGTTGTATTCAAGGAGCATTAAATGCAAGTCCTTTCCATTGCGCTCCTTATTTCTACCAAGTTTGCTCAACTCCACCCATCTAGCATTAATCCACCTGTAGCGCTTTGTTTTATTTGTAGCTTTTGCGCACCCTTTACTTATTGTTCGTTTATTCAGTAGCGTATTTACTGTATTTCCTAAGTAATTTCTTAACCATTTCACATTTATAGAAAAGCCAACAGGCACAACAGATTACACAACCAAGACTAGCTCTAATTCAACAAACATTGTGCTAGGAGTTGTGATCCCAATAATCATTATTGCCATCATAATAATTGCTGTCGTCGTATATACCAAGAAAAGGCAGAGACCAACTCCTGTTGTTGCTCACCATAATCAATCCCAAACTGCTACCATAGTATCAACTCAGCGGACAACAACACAACAGATGCCGCAGGCTGCTTCATCCATGCATAATGTAAATTACGCCTATAACAAGACTCAGTATGTGTATCCAACTGCTACAATGCAAAGTGGAAATTATCCACAAGGATCTTACCCTATGTCTTATGCAACAGGACCCTCCTACCCTACTGGTCAATTCACAACATCTCCCTATACTACTCCGCAGGTTTCATTCATGGTTGCTCCACCAAGCAGTTCTGCTCCTGTTGCGGCTGTGCAGCCACCACTTGCATCAGGTTGTCAGGGACAGCAGCCTAGCGGAACATTGAATCCAAGTTATGATGGGAATGCTCCTGCTTTGATTCCTGGGAATGCCCCTCATCCGATTGAAGCATCAAATGTACCACCACCAACCTACCAAGCAGCGACTAGCAGCTGAGTGACTTTAGCATGGCCTTTTCTTCATTAGATTATTCTTTGCTCTTTATTGCTTTGTACAGAATTTTATAGAAGCGCTACTATGAGGAATAATGAATAGGATTTGAAAGAAGAAGATAGCAAAGCTCTTCTGGTGAATACCGTAATGATGTGTGGTAATACAGTAACAACCGTGGGGTAGAGAGAGGAATGAATAGCACTCAGTTATAAGCTTCAAACAACACTGACCTACAAAGCTAAAAATAGCCACAGAAAATCCTAAGCAAACAAGAAATGGCAACTGAGAGCAAAGAGTAATTTAGTGGAGTCGAAGCCGTGAAGCCCCATCTTTTGGTGTGAGTGTAGGTAGCAAGCGTATAGTATGTAATATTAAGGTTTATGAAATAATTATACCGTAGATGCAGCACTAAAGCTTTAGTCTAGAGAATCGGATAATCAAGGGATGCTAGCAATTGGGGAGATGAAAAATTAAGAAAAGGGGTTTTGAAATGCTTGGGATTAAAAGTAGAAAACACAGTTTGGTGAAGTAGATATTTCAAAGTTCATGTGCAATTTGCTTTTTTAAGCTTGTCCTTCAAAATCTGTACGTGACATCTATTTGGTTGCTCATTGTAATGAACTGATTTTCTGAGAACTGATTGGAGATTCTCCAAAATCAATAATAGGAAGGCTAGAATAGCAACTGGGTGTTGGAAAAATTCGAAAGATTATTTATCTTGAGGGTATTATTATTCGGTATTCTAGAGTATACTGCAGCTTTGGATTTTGTTTCGTATCAACTCATTAGTCTTACTTATCACTTTGAATGTATTTATCGATCTATTTCATACTATTTCTTCGACACAGGGACACGGTTAGGGCTTAGAAGTGACTGTGGGACATCCACATTTTGTTGTCGCTTCAATTCTCCGTCCTTCCAGCTTGCAATTTGGTAATGCCACCTTCGTAAGCACCGCTCTTTGCATTTGTCTCAAGCCATGTAGAATTTCACAAGTTGAATGTTTGAGTGATGCTTTAGTGTAGCTAGAAGCGTATAATGGATTTATATGCCGGGTTCAACTAATTACGGTCAAGTTTGCGTGGACCCCTTCTCTTCCGACCTAGTAATGCAAGTTCAACTTAAGCGTTGGCTGACTTACATGAATTGCTCTCCTATAGCAAACAGAGCAGAACCGTGCATCTTGTCTTGCTTGTGAAGTATCTGACTTAAGTGCATCCAGCTATACGAGTTTGGCTTTATTATTTCCCAATAGTGGATCCAATAAATCCCATAATGTGATTTTTGTAGTCATCCAGTTATTGGCGCTTGTTCTTGCTTGAAATTGTAATCTATGCTGCAGCACTATACAGCGTATAATGTGATACTACAAGATTGAGGAAGGAATAAGCTGGTAAATTTGGAGCAGTGATTGACTCTGAAAGCGCTCGCAGTTTGATTGAAGAAATAAGGTCCTTTTATATTTTTAGTGTAAGAGTTTATTACTAGGTGCACCATGCATACACAAATGAAAGTTTAGCTTTAGAATCAAGTAGTATAAAAGCTAAAATAGACGATCAGTTTTTTCATCAGCTTTTGCTCATCCGTCAAACATTCGTGACGCTTTTCGAGTGGTAAAATATGAGTTTTTCTCGAAGTTGAACTGGCTTTTCAGTTAAACTTCAGAAAATGCCCCCCCGCATGGTCTGTAAACTTCTTCGAAGTAAAAGGCTATTGTGCAGGAAACTTTTCTTTTGAAGAGAAAATGCTTTGCTAACATTTTGTGAGCAAGGATGTAATAACCGGGAAGTGTGGTGATATAGCACCCTGCCAACTTTTGGACTTTGAGTAAATTCAGGTAAAATTGGGTCATTGCATCTTCAAAATCAAGCAATCTTTGAAGATTTGAAAGCTACACAATGCTTTTTCATCAGCTGAAAGAAGCTATTTTTAAAGGAAGTATTTACTGTATTTGCAAAAACCAAAGTCAAAATAGCCTTTTCCAGCCATCTGAGAAGCTTCACTTTAATTTTGTTCTGTGGACCCAACCATGGTGGACCCTACAGTAGGCTCTAGATACAAAGAGTGTCTAATACGTTTTCATTAAATTCTGCTTAAGCAATTAGTGAAATGATTCTCATATGAAGTACTGCATTTGCAAAAATAATCTCAAAAGATCGTTTTCTTGACATCAGAGGAGATTTATTTTGAAATTCTTTTCTTCGGACCCAACCATGATTGGTCCTATAGTAGACTCTGAATACAAAGGAGTGTCCAACACACATTCTGTGAATTTTGCTTATAAAACATTAGTAAAATGGCTATCTTATCAAGTAATATATTGCAAAATCCAATCCAGCTTTCTGAGAACTTTTATTTTGAACATGTTTTCTCCGGACCCAACCATGGTGGTCACTATAACAGATACTGGAGAATGCCTATCACATTGAAAGTTTTTGATAGCCATGAATACCCTCCTGTCCCTACCGCATGTAAATATCCGAAGAAAATTGCATTAAGACATTTAAGTGAATAGAGATTGGTGACAATAGAACACTTACCAGCCAGGTAAATTAAAGTGAATTCCACCTTATATCCATAGCCAAAGGGGGGTGTCTCTGATTGTAGGAAACGATTAGTTTATTGAATTTTGAGCATAAGAACGCTGTCTTGCTGGACCACCTTCTGAGTTTCTTATATAATTAGGTGCACCAAGTTCTTAGTTTCTTATAAAATAATCGAAGGAAAAACGCCCATCTTGCTATCAATCTATTTCTACACTACTGAGTAAATTTATAACCTTTCATTAATACTTGTGAGAAACATTGGTATAGAAAGATTGATCAATAAAACCTTAAAAAACTGATCGAGTATTTTTACCTTAAAGCATAGATGGCGCTAGAGTAATGTATCTTAGAAGAGTACGATCTTACTTATCAATTGAAAAACTGTAGTTCCCTTTCGTATAGTATCAAATTGAAATGAATCTGATTTGAGTTGCTTTATCTGATTTGTATTATCTTATTGGCCTTCCCATTCAACGAGGAGGATGATGAATACAGTAGGAACTGCATGTTGTTTCTGCGACGCACTTAAAGTGGATTAAATTTCACGATTTTGTAAATTTGCCTAACATTCGCAAAAATATTTCCTCGCAAAGAATTCAAAGAAGGCCAGTTTGCGAAAGATAATACTCGTGAAAAGTTTAAAAAGGGATTATTCATAAAAAAATATTCTCTAAATTTTGAAAAATTCAGCATTTTTCATTGTGTTCATAATAGAATACTAGGTATAGGAATCAGATTGGTATCTATAACGTTGTTTTATCTGAAGAAAGATTAATTGTATTTGCACTCTCTTGGTCTAGCTAATTATTTTCTTTTGAATTCTAAAATATATGAATCGCAAAAATAAGTCCTGGTGAAAAATTTGAAGACTGGTGATTCGCGAAAACTGGCGTTCGCCAAATGGGAAGTTTTGAGCTCGCGAAAACTAGTCCTCGCGAAATTAAATCCACTTAACGTAGCCATTCATATGGAGACAGCTTTTGGTGACTCATGGAAACTAAAGGTTTCTGGTCCTACGACTACTCCAAGGCTCTATCACATGATCATGAAAGCAGTGTTCAGAAAACTATCAAACCTTCCTTCGACCTAAGTTTGCTTTAAAAAGCTAGCTCTTTTTTCAGTTCTCACCAGGATGCTTCACTAAGAAAATGTGCAAGAATAAGAACTATTCTACTTTCCTTCGGTCATAACGAAATGGACAAATTGATTCCTTACCTATCACTGCCATGAGTACTGTTTGAAAACGCTTTGTATTACTTGTTATGTTGATTTATGACAATTTTTTGTTATTGAGGTTTACTGTTCAGCATTAGAAATCTGATTGACAGAAATGCTAAGGATTTTTGGAGAGATGCCTCAGCACGAGAACTTCCGTGATCGTTGATTCTAACTAGATTAAGGCCCAGTCTACACTGGTACATATCATGTATTCATCCCCACGACAAGTCGTGTCCTAGCAATCCGTACCATAGTTGGTACTGTTCGGCCTACCACGTTTGGCCCTTTATTTTGTCGAGCTCTGAGCCCACTTTAGGTTTAGAGCAAATCATAAGTGCCCTGTGAACTAAGGTTTAATAGGGGTGATCTTAAAAGGTACGTAGGACGCACAACGCAGAGACTAGCAGGCAGAGTAAATAAGCATGTTCCTACGAGCATCAGGTATTAAAATGATACCATAAGAGAACAACAATTCAATTCTAAAATTAATTGTTAGTCGGCCATCGGACAACATCTTGTTAAACATCCAGAATAAGCCATACGTATACAGATGATAATTTTCAGATCAATGGGCAAACAAGATCGCCCTTTCATTAAAATGTTTTGGAATCAGTTTACATGAAAACGCAAAAACCGATTCTTGTGTAGACAAAAAGAGGTCGTTTTTTCATTTTCATTTCGCTCTTCAAGTGAACAGTGGTTAATACGCCCTGATTGGCCACCCTTGGATCCAATTAGGCACATCCTATCACATGCAACCGCATCTGTCTATATATTTCGGTTGACCTTTCGGTCACTCTCCGACGTTTCATTCTCTGACTAGTGTCGGACAAAAAAGCTTTCAGTATGTCAAAAGAATGTTGCCGCTTATTCGTGCTGTGTATTATATGTAAATAAAAACTTGTAATTAACACGTTTGTCCTTTGTCAACACGTCTAATACATTTGTCAATTCAAGTAGCCAATAATAAACTACTTGTTTTCCATTTTATTTAGTTGTTATGTTTATAAAAAAAACTGTTTACATAATTATTTATTGTTTGTTCGTATTGTGGAAAGGACTTTCAGTCATTAGGCCGTCATAGTTAGCGATGCAAGGAAAAGCTAAACAACACAAAGGAGCCACATGGTATTGAGCCTACCATTTTGGAATCAGGTTACCAAAGTCGTTTGAGCAATGGACAGAAGCTAATGACCACTTTTGATCAATATTTACGAATATCAGATGGCAAACAAACACGAAGGACCAAACTATCAAATTTATGAATAACTCCATTTCTGACTTCTTCAAGGTACGATTAAATCCACCTACCAAACTAACAAAAACAGTCATATATACAATGATTTTACCGTTAAGCAACTAAAAATGGACTTAGTTCAACTGAAAAGCCAGGGTGCGGATTTCGCAGACATTAAATATGTATCTCATCTCCTTCGTTCAAGGCTTTGCAATGTGTCTAGGAGCAAGCCTGTCTCTGATAATTGCTCATTAAATCTGGCTTTCCAAAGTTTTATTCTTTTGATCATCCCATGAAATCCACATTCTCACAAAAACTGCTCCGTATGTTCTATTCAATCTTAGTTCAAATAATAATTTAGAAACGCAATTTCATTGCAAATGAGCTGCTGTATTATTGTCCCTTTCTCAAGCATGCGTTTTTACGTCAACACGAAAATATAAAGATTGGCGCATGAAATCTAAATGCGCAACTTGAAGTACGCAAGATTTGTAACACACCACGAAATGTAGTGCACCTAAGGTAGAAGGTTCTAAAAAGGCACTTGGATTAGGCCTTACTATGTACCTCATTATAGTTACGAAGTACAATTTAACATACTAATCATTCTATCTATGAGATTTTAATTCAAATACGCAAATTAATTATTCAAAAATGCATTTGTGATAATATACAATGGCATACGAAATATACAAATATTTAATACATAACTAATTAAAAACTTTGGGTAATATATAAATGCATTATAAATAGCACTTCATATGCGATTCGTACGCTGATTAATGCCCAGGATACAGCTAGATGGGGCGTGTTCAAATTTTCCTATGTGCCACAGCTACAGTTGCCGAAAAAGCAATAAGTTCTTTGCAACTATGATGTAATGTTCTAAATTCTGCTATGCTAGAGATGTCCTAACAAGAGAAATATTTTATAAAAATTACAAGAATTCAATTACTTGCAATTTGCACTTATAGGGTCTTCATCTTTCAGCCCCATATGTTGTGATGACGCCATAAGCGGTCTAATTCGCTCAGTTGCCTTGGGCCCACAAAGGCTGTGGTGCTCGGCAGCAATGAGAGGTGGAGACAGCACAAGCTTCCTAAGACAATTGCAATGATCTTTGATAGAAAAAAGATCTTAAAATTTAGCGTCGGGTACTACTTCTAATTGTGAACAGAGAAAAGCCCTAAGGCAATATAGATACAGACAAAAGCTTGAATGACAACCTAATTAACAGAAGGAGACGGCAAGAGCCTATGAAAATTGAATAGCAACGTGGCTACCTTGGGGATACCAACAGCAAAATTGCAAACTATTGAGTTGGTATAGAATAGCAGAAATGACTTCGATCTGCTACAGCACTCCCTCGATTATCAGGCGACCAGGTACAGCTTTCATAAAAGGGTGTAGGATAATCCTAAAAGGCCGGTTTACAAAAATTATGTTTGTGGTCATCAGTAAACAAGAACAAAGGGAAGATAATTAGAAAGTTTCCCTATCATGCCCAAGTAAAATTTTTATACATATGTTAACACATGAACATTGAGTTCATTTTATCAATCAAGAAGGAATGCCGATCCACCGTCGTGTAGAAGGGAGTTTCTCCGACGTCAAATCACGGAATTAAAGTACTGTTGATGCATTCACTAGCGTAGCCTTAGCCCTACTACGAAGTCAAGTTGACCAACCTTTGAAAATTTTTATGGTCAATACGTGGGAAATAAGACGGCTTTCAATAGATCTGGCTTAAGGTATATTCACCGTTACCACGACTGGAGAATCGAGGAACAGTTGAGTGAGAGATGGGAATCGAGGGAGTGCTGTATCATGCATTGTACCTGTTGAACTTCAATATCACTACAGAGTGCAACTTGAAAATCCTAGCTACTAACGACGGCATTGGATGTTGGGGATGCAACATTGGGCAATGCACCAACCGGTGGAACTGTGTCATTACCAGAACTGGGAGGAAATATCGATGCTTGCTGCTCTTGGACGAGTACTGAAAGTGGTTGATGTAGTGCTTCAGCTGGGATGGAATGATCTGTCGGCGCTACTGTGCAGGTGAATTGCGGAGGTGGGTTTTCAAGTGTAGAATTCTGCTGAGTAGTGGAGGATGCACTTGGCAAATATCCAACAGCATATGACTCTGCAGGATGACTTCCTGCTGGCATATATTCTGATGGATGCATATGCTGCGGTTGATCATAGGGATATGATGTGGTGGGCATTAATGGAGTACTGTGAAATGATGTCTCGGGTACTGTAGGCTGCGGTGGTGCAGATGGAATGGCTGGTGGGGCATTGTGATCTAATTCAATTCGATTGATACTTTGTCTTCTTCGTTGACGTATTTTGCAGATAACAACAACAACAACAACTATAATGATGATAACAATCAATAGCGGTATTGTCACAAATAGTACAATAGCCAGCAAATTGGTACTGGAAGAGGTCGTGACAACATCTGGTCTTTTCCAGTAACTTGTTGTAGCTGTAGGATTAGGTATCAATGTAGTCATTGTTGCTGCAGCTTCTATTGTTTAAGCAAAAAACTGTTTCACTTTTAGTTGATACAAAATTCGTCACATTTGAGAAGAAAACAATAGTCAACAAAAACAAGCATGCTAAAACTAAATAAAATATAAAGATATAATTATATCTACATGAAAAATAAGATGAAAATGCTAATGTCTCTTCTCCAAGCAGTAACTTTACGCGTGAAAGCTAAGTAAAAAATTTTCTTTAGTATGGCACTAAGGGCAACGTCTAAAAGGTGTAGTTCGAACTATTGAAAAGCATGATAGGTCTTTCCTTCTTCGATGACGCTGGATCTATTCTTTACTGATACCACATAGTATTTCGATGATGGGATTAGAGCCTCTTGTAAACGTTAAACGCATAATTCACTGAAGCTACCCTTTGTAAATTACGTCTGAATAGATGCAATAAAAGTGAAGCCAGACTTTTACAGAAAATGAAAGAAATGTACATTGCTAGGGAAAATAAAAATTGGGTTCAACGGTACAGTAAGTGCATTCCAAATTTTCATATGGGATTCACTCTATGTCTGAAAAAAATACAAGATGTAAACATAAAGGGCAGCAATATAAAGGGCAGCTCCAAGTAAGCCTCGCTGGCAAACACTTCCTCTTCTCGACAGTGCATAGAAGTAGATTTTGGCTTCATTCCCTTCCCAGCTCACCTCGCTTGTCTGAGCAGTTTTACACATTATTCAAACATAATTCATTGGCTATGATTTACTGAGCCGTCTTTTTCCCTTTCTTAAATATCGGAAGACGGGACACATTCCTACAGAAACACTGCAATAGGACTCCTCTAAACTTAGAATGGTCAAAAAAACAACTTTCAAGGTTTCATCAAATGACCAGCATGGACTTCTCAACAACTTGGTTGCTCTTTCTAGTCCTAGGACTCAAGTTATTCCCTGTGGCTTCCGTGCTAAAATTTATAATCAAGCTGCACCTACCGACAAACAAATATGATTCAGTCCTTTCTAAGTTCTTGTGATACACACCGCTAGATACCAAAATCACAATCACATAAACGATAGCAACAAAACTAACAATGAGAACAATCGAAAAAAGTGGAAGAGTGATTAAATTAACTACAGGTAAAAAATTTCCACAACTACCTTCCCTTCATTTCAAATACTTCACGAGACTTATCTTTAATGAAAATGAAGCTGTTAACTGGTTCATTTTCATGAAAGAAAAAGGACAACAAAAAGATGAATATGCCATACAATAACTGTTGTATATAGCTAGGAAAACCTCGTTTACACGATATAGGATTTAGAAGAGTCCGTTATATTTTCGGATGAAATTAAATGAATGCGATAGGTTTTCGTACAGTGTTCTCCTTCCGTCTAACGATGACGATGATGATTCCAACATAAAATTAATCCGCAAAAGACTCTGACACAGAATGAATGCGGTAATTTTTAGACGGGCGAATCCGATATGGCTTCACACCTGATCGACAATAAGGCTTTATTTAACAATAGTTTTCGACAACAAGAACGACCTGATTTTATTGAACATTTCATTCGTATTTCTGTGGAAATGAACTGCTGCACTGAGTAATTTCAATCTCTAACTTCATGAAGCACACCAGGGATAATGGCAAGATAGAGGATTATCAAACATTGCTTGTATCAAAGAAGTGTTCGACTTCCGTTGCATTTTGTTGATGCTTATCAAATGAGCTTTGGGTCTCGAGTAAGGTGCCTCAAACTATCTAGTCCCCTCCTAAGAAGGCAGTACGGAAGGTTGTGCCCCTGGGCTCTCTGAACTCTAAGATGTAAATTTGTGAAGCGTGTACTCTACTTGCTACATTTCCACGAATCAGCTTTGAACATTATTGTTTGTAAATGGATGGCCCCTTATAAACAAGAACATCTGAATAAGCTACAATCCCAACATAATTGAAATAAAATGTGCTCTCTGTCTACCTTTCCTGGAGCGGAGGGTGAGAATTACGATGAAAGGGCTTCTAACGTAATAGATTGCTGCTCCCGTATTGCTGAAGTATAGCTCATCATCTGGCAAACTGCTTGCAATTTGCAAAAAATGTACAATGGATCTAGAAATTCTATTCAAGTTCACAATCTTTAAGGGGTGGAAAACAACTTATTGTCTTCACTTTCACGAAGAGCAAAAATGCGTAATTGGTAATTGCTTTATAGCCATTATGGGTATAATGGCTGAAACAACAACATTTACGTCTGAATGTCATGAAACAGTGCAAAATGGAAGTACTGAAATAACTTAGCTGTGAGCAAACACTAATGCACTCGTACAACCAAGATTTTGTAAGTTGGATAAGCTGTAAGTTGAGGACATCGTTCACGCAGAAGAAGGGAGCTTTTCAACATGCAAAGGGAGAGAGAGCGAAAAAATTTTGAGGTCACACACTCTAGAATGTTGGAAATCGCCCTTTTGGTATGTTGCACGAACATTGTGCTCATCATTGATCCAGAGTTTGTAAAAACTATTTTAAGAATATTTCCAAACCTTTTCCAAGCTAAATTCGAAAATTCTCAAAACCGTGAATACATTTTCCTTCGCATTTTAAAACTCCATAAAAATAGAAAAACGATTATTTCAATGCTATATATTATGATCTATATTGTAAATAGTAAAACAAAAAAACTATGTTATATCAATTTTAGGATATTCTAGAATTTTACCTAATAAAAATACAACACTTTTCCATAGCTAATTTTAAAAACCTCCCTTTTCCAAAACTTTCCAGGTCCTGGAAAATGGCATTGTCAATTTTTATAACTTTCCAAAACCCTCCAATACCTGTGTGAATCCTGCTGATTTCTAGAATCGTGTCAGATATAAGATCGATCACAGGACCAGGAGTTCTCATTCGATAAGCATTTTACTTGGTTGATTTACTGGGTGTTGCAGCTCGGTGCCCTCTAGTCCACTTGCTAGTTGTAAAAAAATATATATGTTATATTGGTAAAGGCACGATCAAATATAACTATAATGTTTGCACTACAGCCACCTTTTTACTATACGGCTGGAATACATTGGTCACTTCTACGATTAAACTTAATTGCCTATTTGCACATTACATTCTGTTTGCTTTAGTGCCACTTTCTCCTCTCCGGCATCGCTTCAAAATGCAGACAGATCAATATAAAGATATGACCAACTGAAAACAGTGACATCCTAAAGGGACACCAATTCAATTCTTTTATGTATATCAAAATAAAGGAAAAATATCGAATTTGTGAAAACTCCAAAGTATGATCTTTTAAAGGTTTAATCATATCACAAAATAAATATAACTACAAAGCATCTTACGATAATTAACACACTGCGCTAATAGTGAAAGAAAAAGAAGCAAATAATACGCAAACTGTTGAAGTAAAACAAAAATCAGAGCTACATATAAACAACTTGAAACTTACTAAACATAATATAGCCAGCAACAAATCCACTGTATGAAACACTTGCTCCATTCCATCGATCAAAGGTAATCTTCAGATATTTGCTGTATGTAGCAAATACTTTATCATATTGGGTACCACAAAGCTTGGATGAAATTGCAGTGTATGAATTGGAGTCATTTGAGCCTAAATAAAGCAATGCTGTGGATATCAACTCACTCACACAACCATGCAATGCAGAGGCACGTTACTTGAATTGCAAAGTTTGGCAACTATGTCCGAGCTATTTGGATTATCCAGACTGCTAAATTGAATTTTACATAGATTTAAATCTACTGAACGAAGTGAAACACACATCATTATGCCTCCAAATACGGTTGCAAATAAAATTATTAGCACAAGTCCTGGGGCGCTTTTCATAGTTTTATTCTGCATGTAACATTCATCTCCCTCTTCCCCCTAAACACGGTTGGTTTGTGGGTGAAATACATGGAGAATAGAAAAATGTCACAAGTACACTGATGCCAAGTGTCTCATCAACAGAACAACATTGTTCTAGGGTAAGGGGGTGCGTGCAAGGCGTAATGTGATAATTGCAAAAAGGACTATATTTTTCATACTCTTCTTAAATGCCCAAGGAACTTTTGGTGACTAGTGCATCTTTCTCAATAAACAGTCATTCTTTTTTTCAAACAAATGTATGGAAGCACCTAATCCAGGATTCATATTTGGAATTAATATAAAAACTCTCATTGAGCAAGGTTAGCTTTACACACTCTATAAAATGTATTCAAAAACTCATCAAAATTTTGATGAATTTTTTAATATTTTTTACTACTTTAATATACCATTCTATCAGTAATACCAATTGTGTGTGTTTTCATTGCATGAATATCTGAATGTGTACAGTGTATTTGTAGGTCACATATGAGAAAAGTCATGCAAAGTAGAGAAACAATAAAAATTTGATATACCAAACAGTTGAACACAATCCCTGCGAGCTCCATATGGGTATAAATTGATATCCATGAAATACACATAGATGCCCTGATAACCATAAGATCTTTCAATCTTAAATTCACATGAAGATGAAAACGATTGGTATCCCGATGGCCATCCAGATGAATAAACAGCTCCTAAACCTTCATATATTCGGGACTTGCTGAATAGGCGATAAATCATAGTTACAATAAGCATGGTCCAAGAACAGATCAAATGTAAAAACATTAAAACTATGAGCAGTAAGTTCGGCAAGTCAATCTGCAAGAATTAGATGCAACTTCATAAACAGGTTCGTCTGTTTAAGGTGCGCCTTATTATTCCCAATTAACCAGATCACGCACCTTGACTATGTTTTCATAAATTGTTTTCATATATGTTGGTTATCTTAATCATATAGCCATATTTTAAAAACCTTTTCTCATAAGAAAACAACTATATCACTCAGCTTTTCAGTTGATCATGTAGTTGTATTTGCGTTGAAAAAAAACAGGAAATAGACAGTTGTTTTTCCAAGTCTTCCCTGTTTGTTGAAAATATCTGCTAACGCGTCTTTGTCAATTTTGTAGTTCTGAACAATGATTCTGAATTTTGCTCTCCAACTTGCGTTTTGAAACGCCTTTGAAACAGAACGAAAAAGACCCATGTGTTTTCTAGAAAGTTTTTCAATTTAAGTGGGCGAATTAAGCCATTAATTGAAAGTTGCATTTAATGAAGAAACTCACAGGTTCTGTTTTTATTAAATGTGAATAACAAGTAATAAAAACAAATTGCAATGCGTATAAAATACGCACATTGACGCAAAATTTCGCCACAAAGCATGCGATCGGTCACGTGCCTTCTAAAATATTTACGGAGAGGCCTGTTCATAACACCGTTCTTTATAGAAAGAGGGTCACCTAGAGTTTTTGGTCTTTGGGCCAGCTCCTATACATTTACAGTAGATCCCCACATGAAAGATCTAAAAAAATAAGAACTCATAGGCTGTTCTTCATGAAATATGCACCTAGCAAGTAAGAACCTTTTGATTTGGAGAAAAACAGGTTTTATTGCACGAAAAAAGCTTCTATGTAGAAGCTTAAAACTTCTAGATTTTCAAAGACGAAGTAAAATTATTAGAAAAAGCTTCGGTTGGGTATGTTCAGCAATGAATACTTTTCAACAAAAGCCAATTTTGACATCACCAGTATTGAAAAATCTAAAGTACCATAGAAACTTGACGTTACTTTATTAATAAATTGAACCTTCCAAAACAATCTAGTATACCCTATAAGTGATCTAAGTACTTCTCAATGAAGAATCTAATTCAGTATGAAAATCATAAATGTAAGTTCTTATGTGGGGATTTACTGCATGGCTGCAATAATAGCATGGCTACCAAGAACAAGGCAGATGGTATTATTGGGTAGAACTTTATAGCACTGCTACACAATTCTACCCTATAACCTGTGAAGCTGATCTGACAATGCACCAACTCATTCTTTACTGCTAAAGCAAGGAAAACCTTATTGAACTGAGGTGCATTCCCATATTTGCTAAATTCAGTCAGACAAGTGCAGTGCAAGCCATGTCTATGCAGTAGAGGGGGCAATAATGGAGAAAGCATTGACTTAAACTGAAATCGATAAGATTTCAGAGCTTTCAATATAAGGTGGATACCAGTGCTTTATCACCGGCTACTTCTGCCTAAACTGCCGTCTTTCACTTTAAATGAAGAAAAAAGCACACATAATTTGTGGCCTTCCATGAGACACAGCTGCCTACTATTCATGATCAGCCGCAAACTCTAAATATTATCGAACGCTCTGAGACTCTCTAAAATTACCTTCGATCTCATTTCCCTTGAGAAAATTTGCCTCCAAATGCGGTGGGAAATGAGCCTTTATAGAAGGGCAGGCATGCAGTGTAAAGGTGCATACTAGTATATTCATCATGAGTGTGGTGATGAAAGTATCTGCTGGCTTGCTTGGTAGGTGGCTATGCCAACTTCAATATTACACGAAATAGCTACTAAGCATATCAAGGAAACAACAAGAAATAACGTAACCTATTTCTTGCCAGTCTCAGAAAGCAAAACTTAAACAATTCTAGCAAATTCTGCAAATCAAAGTTCCATATGCCTAGATCAATTTTGCTATTTGCCTGAAATGTATTAGGAGGTTCATACTTACTCGCACCAATTGTTTGAAAGGGGGCCTCCTAGAGCTCGTGATGTCCTTGATTTTAGCTGGTAATAGAATGAAAAGCTAATTGCTGAACCGTATCCAGAATTCAGGTATGATATCTTTGCATAGCCATCCTTTGAATACGTACTAGATGGGTAGCCAACATTGCTAGAACAGAACTTTCCAACCCTCCTGTAGTGTCTAAAACGAATACAGTAGTTTATTTGTTAGGTAAACAAAAGAGCAAAACAAAACTCATAATCTTGATGTGGTGGTAATAGTGGATCAGCAGTCAAGACATTGTAAAATCTGTGACAAAAGTTGCTCCCAGATCCCCATTCATACCCCAATTCCCACCAAACAAATCATATGCTGTTTATTAATTTTTTTTCTGTACTGTATCTGAAGAGCCTATATTCTCTGGAAATGTGTGGTTTGGAAGAGTGGTCCAGTCAAAAACTAGCTTCTTTACAGATTTCTGCAAAAATAAAGATATTCCATGTGCCTAAATTCAAAAGAAAACATCAATATACACCATGAATCTTCCTCCTAGATAGTTATAGCCCTGAAATGAATAAGAGATCTAGAAGCGACTTTCTATATCTAGAAACAGATTTCCTGAAATTTACCAGAAAGGTAAAAAAATGTTAAAAAATTTATGCTATAGAGGAAGCCAGCAATAAGATACCTGTTGCCACACGGAAAAACTAACACATTAAGGCCTCTAGAGAGCTGGCCTGCATTAGGAAGGCACTGACTTAGAAGCCCAATAAAGAATTGGAAAGTACTGCACGTTACCAATTTGCACAAGTGAATGAAACAGCATGTGCCTGAATAGTCATTTGCGATAGGTAGCGTGATGGACAAGGGGGGTCTGAGGGCTTGCTTTTGGAAACATTTGTATGTGTGCATTTTATGTTATAGTTTTTCATACCCTTAGTCCAAACAATCACAATTAAAGAGGGTTTGAGTATAATCGTTCTGCCATGTTGTCTTTTAGTTGGCGGACATTTACAAGTAGTTTTAAGCATGCACATTAGTAAGCAGAGCACGCATGATTTTTCCCTTCGAGCTTAGATCATAGGTAGTTCTGTCCACAAACCCAGCCACATAACGCCTGGTGTCCATGACATCGTTGAAGGTCATTGATGGTTTTTCCTATAAGTGAAAGACTGCAACTTCCTGAGTCATTGAGGATTGCTGGGATAGGAAATAGTTCTATCTCTGCCCAGTACGGAATCTTTGTTCTCTGTGCATGGTACTATGCACATTATGATTTTTTCTGTGCACCAAGCTGTGCACAAAAAGGGCTTGCCCCTGTGCAAAATGGTGTGGTCTGTTTCCATAAGAGACTTGGCATGCTAAGTTTTACTCCGCTTTTTGTTGTGATGACCAGCTGTGAACATGTAAACCCAGCACAGCCCTTTCCATTTATAAGTATTTGAAACTTAATTCGATGTCTTGGCCTAGTTTTAGTTTTATCTAGAGCAGAAATGTAGAAAATTGTTTGTGTACAAACATAGTCTGTGGTCATTCCAAGTCAAATCATCCAAAGAAATGGAAATATGTAACCATGATGACAAGGAATTTGATTATCTTTTTTAGAATTACAACTCCTATTGAGGTAGAAATTATTCCAAAAGTGTGGGTGTGAATTTTATACCATTTCAAAGATATACCTATTCAAACTATATGCTGATTCAGCAAATTCAAAAAAATGGGTGTGGTATGCACTGCATTGAATGCAAGTTATTCTGATGACTTAAAATAGGCTGAAAAGCATTTTAACACCTGAGAATTTCAAAAATGCTATTTTTAGCTGTATCTGACACATGCTAGTTGCAAAGAGTAGAATTTTAGTTTGATAATTTCACATTTTGTGCGTCTATGTATTCACTAAAATGCAAGGGTGTGGCTAAATATTTACAGAAAATATGTATAGAACAATTGGAACATTATGAGTATGCACTCATTTCAGCCAATTTTCATCAATTGTGTATGAGGAGACACAGAATTACATACAAATGAAAATTGTTATACTTTTGGCCAACATCAGGAATAAATTGTCTGTTGTAGAGCCATTAAAGTGCAGTTGATCAATTTTACAACCTGAAATTATGGAACCTGATCAATTTTAGGTTGTAGAATTCAAATATAAACTTATAATTCCAATTTAAACACCAGAGACTTGCACAGCCCCTATGGAATCATCAATTTCATTATCTATGAAAGCCAAGATATGTTATTTGAAGTGAAGATTACAAAATGCAGCAAAATGAAACCAAAATAGAAATTTAGTTATCAGTCAGCATATGTCTTAGAAGTTATTTCCAGTAAGATTCAGATTTTGTGAATTTAGTTATCAGTCAGCATATGTCTTAGAAGTTATTTCCAGTAAGATTCAGATTTTGTGAATTTAGGGTTCAGATGGTACCAAGCTGCCTAATACTGGAGAAAGATGTCAGCTTGTGGTTAGGCTAAATTAGCATTTCTTACCGTACTATGAACTAATTAAGCACTCTCATTGTCTTCATGGTGTCCTAACATGTTATAGTGCAGTGGGGCGCAACCTTTTAGAAAAGTGGGTCACATCCTTGAAAAAAAACAATAGTTGAATAGTGGTAGTAATGATAAAGTCAATGTTGTCTGTCAATCCAGTCCACAAACACATATCACAGTTAGATACTCTCATGCATAGAGATAATAAGACTAGAGAGCTCGCTATGTCACGTGATCGGGTCCACTATGTAAAGTCAAAATGGTAGCGTAGTCAGGCAAAAGACCACACGGAAACTACGTTCGCATTGCAAAAGTTTAACAGACGTTTGAAATATTATTAATGGGAATGTATACTGGAAATAGATAATTATTTCCATAATATTAACCTCTTACGCTGCGTACAATTATGCACATAGATAGCCGAAAACACCAGGAACAGCTGAAATCCATGTTTTTGTCTCATTGCACCAGTTAGTGCCTAACTCATATAAAGTTGACAAAATCAAGGTAGAGGGGGAATAAGTTGATAGAGCTTTATTTTTCGGTTATATTGAGGATTACTGAGTGATTATTTGATGACAAAGGCATGTACATACAAGGCCAATGCAAGGATTTTGGTGAGTTGTTTTCTGTTGTAACAACCCTCCCCTAAGGAACACCTGGAAATTTCTTGCATATTCAGAACGTATAGAAGGACGGCTATCATATGGTATATGATTTCTATATATTTAAAGAGTATCAAATTCCTCATATCTGCCTGGATCAAGTTAGCAAGGAATGCTTTTGAGGATATGGCAATTTTTAATGTCTATCCAGTGATATGCAAATGGGAGGGTATGATGCCCCCAAAATGTAAGAAATGTACCTAGGCACATGTCTGTGGCAATGTACTACAAAACTT
>WIPJ01067815.1:0-10042 GCA_018155075.1 Cassiopea andromeda
TATATATTTATTCTTTAGTACATTGTTAATAAATTTTGCATTTCAGTGTTGTTTATTCATTATATGTTTTACCTAAGCTTTTAAGTTCCAAACTGCAAAGTTGATTGTAAAGTAAATGGAGGGCCCCTTGGAAACTAGCACTATGCTGAGGGGCCACCCTCCTTAAACTATATGAAAATGAAAATGAAATGAAATGTAGCCAATTTACGAGATCAAGAAGAATCTCGTGGAGGTTTAATCTTTCCAGGTGCCCATTGGCAGGTGGTCTATTTGAGCACCTTGTGCGAAATGTTAAAACATGCCTAAGGAAAGTGTTAGGAAATTCCATGCTTAGTTTTGACGAATTATATACAGTCCTCAAAGAGATTTAAGCTACGCTTAATTCCCGTCCAATTACTTATCAGTAGGAAACTGATGAGGTTTTAACGCCTTTATATTTGAGTATCGTCTATCACCATTTTCTTTTGGAATTAATCCAGATGCCGGTTATTCTAACGTTGATCAAACAACATTGAGTAAGAGATTTTATTCCTTAGAAAGAAACTTCTCCATTTTCGGAATAGATGGAAATCAGAGTACCTTGCCACAACACCATTGTTTGCAAAATAAAGTTCCTAATTTTACTTCAGAAGGAGATGTCGTTTTGGCCCAGGATGATCTATTGAAAAGGTAGCAATGGAAACTTGAGATAATCGAAGGCTGAATTGTAGGTAAAGATGGTCATGTGAGAGGAGTCAATTTGAGGGTAAGTAGTACAGGTAAACCACAATTTTGTTCTAGGACTGCAAAAAAGGTTAATCCATTGGAAATATCATTCGTCAGGGAGAATGATGGACAAGGAAAGGTTAAAAGAAGTTATGTGGAGGTAGGAATTCGCAAGGATAGTACGAAGTTGAATAAAAATAGTGAGAAGGTGGAAGAAGAGAAAGAGAATGTGAATGGAAAGGAGTACCAACGTAAACACATTGCGGCTAACGAGGCGCAGTAGAAGACCAAGCTCATGCTTGATCATGCTTCATGAAGGAGGGAGGTGTGTCCGGTAACCCTCCCTGCGTGGCGGCACTCTTTGCAAATTTGCACTGGAAGCTACGCTACAGGGACGGCTTCCGCACGGTGCTGTTTTAGTTAATGTTCAATCTATTAATCAGTCAAGTAGAAAATTTACCGTTGACGTTCATAATATCATTGTCGAATTGCGTTTCACCAGTTCAGTTGTTTAGAGTCGAGTTGAGTAGAAGCCATGAGTGGAATAGAATTAGAAATATTATCTCAACCTGAAAGTTTTAGTTTTTGAATTCTGATGTACTCATCGGACCGCTTAGGTGAAGCGGAGTTCCAATTCACTTATCATTGGATAAACTTTCAGATGAATTGCATTATTTTATCCACTTTGTAGCAATTTTTTCTATGAAGATGCAACATAGTGTTTAACGAGTATTATCTTTCACGTGTGTTTTTGTTTGCTAAATTAGGCAGTAAACATCAGACTATTAGTTTTCATGCCACTTTTATGATTAATTCGTGACGCATATCCTTTGAACAGATGTAGTATACGGATACTTAAATGATTTTATAAGATGTGCAATTTCCGTCAAACGCAGGCAGTTCTAAGTCTTTCTATACACGTCCAAGTCTTTAGCAGTTCAACGAGTTCAAGCACAGGCCCAAGCCTTTAGCAGTTCCTAGGTTTTAGGTACAGGTCCAAGTTTTCTGCAGTTCAAATTTGTCATATACAAGTCCAAGTTTTCAGAAGTTCTAAGTTTTCCCTTGTAAACGATGCCTTTTTGCAAGGAGTGATCAGTTTCTTGATCTTGTTTCCTGTTTACTAAAGGCAGTACTTCTGTTGGAGGCATTCAAACACTCAGGGCTCTTTAAACCCTTTGTATCTGGTAAGCTTTCAAAGACAATAAAGTTGAACACACTCTGAGAATCAAAACTGTAGTAACATTATCTCCAATATGGGCTGATGTATATGGATTGACCTCTTACACCATGGACTACATGACAACATTAGATCTAATGAAAATATCAAAACACCCAATAAGAGGATAAAAGCTTTTAAGGAGGGAAACCTGAGTCTGCGAGTACACTCTTTTTTCATAAGAACAATTTTTTAAGAACACTAGTTTGAAATTTGGCCTGAAAAATTAAGAACAAATTATGAATATGCCTGAGGCTGAAGAACTATTGTAAATTGCATATTTGGACAGGACGTATAAGCTTTTCACTAATATTTAGGCATGAAATTTCCTTTCCTTGCTATTTCGAGGAAAGTGATGTAGAAGGGGGAGTGGGAGTGCAGTCCCTAGCTGTAGCATGACGGGGTGCAGAATCCCTCCGAACTACTTGTAATTGTTTGGAAATAGGAGCATATAGAAATCATTATTCTGTTGAAAAATGCTATTTTAGTTGTAAAAAGTATTTAAGAATTTGCTAGCCCGCACGTTATATAGTATTAGCAAACACGCAGTTTACTGGACGACATTATCGTTTTTACTAACTTTATAAGTTTCTTATAAAGATACATGTAGAAAAGGTCGCTTCCCTTGATATCAATAGAGTCCCAGTAGCAATCAATTTGCTTCTACATTACTGCCTGAGAAGAATCGGCATCCTTGTCACATATCCTCTTTGATTTTCACGAATTAATTTGGCATCCTTGTCACTTCTCCTCTTTGATTTTTACGAATTAATTTGGCATACTTGTCACATCTCCTCTTTCATTTTCACGAATTAATTTGGCATCCTTGTCACATCTCCTCTTTGATTTTTACGAATTAATTTGGCATCCTTGTCACATCTCCTCTTTGATTTTCACGAATTAATTTGGCATCCTTGTCACTTCTCCTCTTTGATTTTCACGAATTAATTTGGCATACTTGTCACATCTCCTCCTTAATTGTCAAGAATTAATTTGGCACCCTTGTCACTTCTCCTCTGTGATTACTGTGCGCGCTATTGGTATCTATTTATACTTCTTTATAAGCTTTTCCCCAAAAAAGTATTGACTTGAAAAGAGAGACCATCTCAAATAAATCGCTTTGCCAATAGGCTCTGAATCAATCAAAACATCCAGGTTTATCTAGTATAATGTCTAATTTCTAGACTGCCTACACGCTATTGATTTAAGAATCAATTAAGAACAATTCAGCCTCAAACATTTTGGAAAAATTAAAGCAACTGAACCAATCAAAGCAAGAAAAATTTTACTGGCTCTTATTAAGAACAGTGTAATACAGCTAAATTTATCTTTTGTCGTTTTAATCCCTCAGTTGTGGATGGTTTTAATTAGTTGATTTTATTTTTGACATTTTATCTATTTTGCAACCAACTACTTGCAAAAAAATATTTTAATCATTGTTCATATAATAATTGCACCTACTCTACAATACCTCACTAAAATTAGGCAGTATAATATTGGCGGCATCACATTGAATGAAAAAGAAATAAAATGTATAATATACATATATGTATAAATGTAGGAAAAAAGTTAGAAGTTCATCAAATCTGGATTTGTCCAATCTTTGCTTACAATGTCATTACTATGTTGCACTCCCAAACCAATATTGTGTTGTACTCCCAGCAGATTCGGTGCACCGGAATGCAGGATTTGTTACCAAGTAAAACCCAAAGTTATATTCATTTACAACGCTGCCTTGTCTAGCATCAAAGGTGCAGCCAAAATCAAAATGACTGTTTGTATGAAAATGTTGGTCATGGTACTGAAAGCATGCTGCGGTGATATTTGTGCCATTGTGACCTCTGATATTTATATATGCGATCTTTTTGCAATCTTCAGCACCGTTGTACTTTAGAATATCGACTTCACTCAATTGAGCTCTCATAGAGTCACGAGTTATATTGGATTTGTATGTTGGAAAGCTGCATGTAGCGCGCCAAAATGTTGATGATGAGCGAATGCTTTCCATACGTTGTAAACTCAACCTTACAAATAGAAAGTCAAAATAAATATTTAAGAGGATTCACTTATCAATTTCAAATAGTTTTCTCCAAACAAGATCATGTCTGTTATCTACTTTCATTACTTTAACAAGTAAAATAGGAGGACAGCTCTTGCATTAATAGAAAAGGTCCAAAACTTCTTACATAGCTCAGAAGAAGAGCGAATGCATTTTATTCTCTGCAAACTGTACCTGAGACAATAATTGACAATGATAAATTCAATCAGTGAAGATTATTCGAGGGGGACAAAAACTTGCAAAGTGCCCTCCAAGTGCCATTGATTCAGAAAATTGCTTGACTAAAGGGTAAGGTCACACATTTGTTGTAGGGAAGCCAACATTTTCTTCAGTCTTATAAGCATCTCGTTCTCTGAATATAATCAGTTGCTTCCAACAATTTAAAGAAAGTCAAAACCCCTGAGTTTTAATGCTGAAAGGGGTCTCTGTATTCAATTTCAGCAATCGCAATTAAAAATAGCCAGCGACGTAGCCAAGGTCAAATTGTTTGGTGGGGGGGGGGGCAAACTGTGATATTAGAGATAGAATGGTCAGGGTATTAAGCATGTTATAGAAGGCGTGTCTATTTTGCTTCTAGTTTGGCCAGAAGTTTTCTTCAAAAAAAGTTTTTCCAGTATGACATTTGAAGCTCAGCCAGCTTGTGTTTCTTTGATATTTCTTAATGCTTACCTAACTTTAACCTCATGTTTTTCAAAGGTATGTTTCCTATAGAAAAAGAGCGTGCAGCATAATATCAAACTCTAAGAGAGTGGACAACCAAACTCTTAACAAATGTTTTTCCACAATTTCTAATGCACTGAAAATTGCTTAAAAAGCTCAGGAATGGACATTGACGTATATTTGGGAAGATGAAGAACTCAAAATTTCTGACTGAAAAAGATTAATTATCATTTTGTATGGAAGCTTAAGCTTGGATGAGCATTTATTATTGTTTAGCATTAACATTCGCTTTGAAAGTTTATTATTACAAGGTGAGCCTTTAGATTGCTAAACAGAATTTCGAGGAGGGGAGGGAAGCGGTTTTCATGAAGAAATCAACTCTTGTACATCACACATCTTTGACAATGAATCAAAGATTATACGCCAAAATAATATGTTATAGTTACTATGCTTAAAATTGGGGGTCTGGCTCTTTCACTAAATAGAATGACTTTATTTTCATTACTGACCTTACTGCAGAGATGAAGGAAGTGACCGGAAAAGTCGTATCATTTGCAAAAACTGAAATTATGACTCAAATGAACTTGAAACATTAGTTGGAAAACGAAGAAGTCTGAAATTCTGAGAGCAGATGGAATATTGGAACGTCTTAGAAAAACGTTGGCCTAACGCAGCATTTTCCTAAATGGTTTCAATTTTCCAACTTGGCTCAAATTTTCCAAGTGGATAAAGATTGGGTGTGTTGTTACAATCCAACACTTCCCTAGTATTTACGTGCCTGAACAAGCTAAAAGTTGCTTAAAAAGTTTAAAATTGCCTAATAGGTGCATGGAAACTTGTGGATAAGCTAGGGAGGGCTATTCAACTGTAGAGCCAAAAAAAATTGAATGGACTCAATCATAGCCAGTGCTAAAGTAAAAAGAAAAATTGATGGTGGTCAGGGGGCTGCGTCCCCTGGAAAGTGTTTTGAACCTCACTCTTTAAATACTAGAGACAGCTGTTGAGGTAATTGATTTGTATGCAAGAGCCTTCAATAGATCTATGACATTTGCGAATTCAAAGTTGCCCTCCAATCAGCCATATGGTTATAAGGATGCGTAAGAGCATCACGTGCCATAATATTCAAAATTGTAAGAAAGTAGCAATGCTGAAGGAAATTTAGAATATGGCTAAGGCCGCTTTGTCATTTTCTCACTCGGATTAGTTGGTCAAATGGGCAAAAGAATCCTCAATGGTGGGTATATGGGCACAGCCCCTGCCTTCAGTACATAGAAGTTGTTGCAGATTGAGCGTTTTGCTTATGCTTACTACTTTCTATTGGGGTAAGCCACCATCTTGCCCCCAGCATCTGCTTTGAAAAGTTATCAAATAACACTCTTCATGCAAGAGAGTACTTGTGATCCACTTAATACAACAAATGAGTTGAAATGACAATAATGGTATGAAAAGAAAAGAACTAACTTGCTCATCTAGCACACAAGAACAGAATGGGAGCAAAGAGCATTGTAGAGGCCGCGCATTGACATTAAAAGTGGAGGGGGCATGCCAAAGTTAATCAGTTTGTGGGTTTGTGATCAAAAACAGCAGTAATAAAGTACTGTGGCACATGCAAAAATAATTTTTGACTTAAACATGCATTTTACTGCTCTTCCAAGCTGTTGTTCAATACTCATGGTGCCCTATTCCAGGGATTTCCAGCACTGGTGGTCAAATCCTATTGGGCTTCTACTTTAATGGGAGGGCATTGATCAATTTATGACTCTCCTGCGGCCTTGAGAGAAGTATATGCTGCAAAAATGGGACAAAATAAGAGATTGCAGTTGAATCTGCTGTTCAGAAAGAAGCCGTGCACTGAGTATAAGAGTTCAGTCTCGAGTTTGAGCTCTATCTTTTTCCTTCTTACATCTCTAGCTTGCCCGAAGTACACGTTTGAATACTATTTTCTGTATTCCGATTCTTCCATTAGTCTGATTCTTTGCAAAATGTGTCCTAAAAGCTAAAAAATTGAGCTGTGAAGATTTCAAAAATGCAAGAAAGCAGGCCAATGAACTTTTTATGGGTGATCTCCATTTCAAATCTACTCGGTCTGGTAAGGAAGCTATGCACCACTTTCATTAGCACTGACTGCATCCAAACTTTCAGCTACGTCTTTCTTGAATCTTCAATGTTGAAATTATTATGAAATTTTTTCATGGAATTTCGCTTGAATCTTTTCCTTTCTTTCCATGTCAAAATTATCAATATTTCTGTTTATACCAATATGTGACTCAGGGCCGTAACCACGACTTTCATTTTGGGGGGGGGCTTAGAAGTCACTATCGGAGGAGGCCTCACCATGCTTGAGGCGGAGGAGCTGAAAAATTTGTTTTAACAAGAAATTATTGGGGGGCTCCAGCCCCCCTTGTCCCCCCCGTGGTTACGGCACTGTGACAATCTTGTCAGCATATTGATCGTGAAACACTGCTAGAAGAGCCTGCCACCTAGAGGAAAACACTGGTCAGTCTTCACAAGCTTCAACCGGCTGAAGTAATCTCTCCAATGGTGCATTAGAGCAAGTTGCACACAGCAAAATATCATCGAATCACCTTCATTCCTTTTCTAACCAGCCAACTCTGTTATAAATCGAATCGGCTTTCACAAGTAGCCAGCTGCTATTCCGACCTCTATCAGAAGGTGTGAGGTTAGAGCAACTTTTTTAAGGGCACAGGCGAAAAATTGGGTATCATTGCTCTAGTCAAAATGTTCGTATCCACATCGAGACATACAAAAGAGTTTGTATCCACATCGAGACATACAATATTTGCATTAATTATTAAACTCTACATTTGAGTAGTATATTCATTGGGCTCTGTAGTCCAATGCAGACTGTTATATGAGTGAGTAAACTAGTTTTCAAGATAAAATCAATTTCTATTCTAACCGATTAGAAAATAAGTATGAATAAAGTACCTGAAATCCAACCAATTTGGATTACTCGCATTTCTGGGAGAATCTATGAATAGCGCCTTTGTAAAGTATCCCTTATTTCCCAATGAAAAAGAAGTGATCAATGTCCATACTGAGTTATTATCTGACTCAAAGTCGCAAAAGACTTTATAAAGTTGATTGCTTTGATCAAAGATATCATATACGGCATTTTCTCGTATTCCATTTTGGTACAAATCCTTGCAAGATCGCAGAGCTACAAATGGAAAAAGTACTTTCTTGTATTAACTTTCGGCTAAGGATATTTCCAATGCCAAATAAAATTTTTCAAAAGTTTGTTTTTCATGTTATTTTTTACTTATATGGTTGTAAAAACGTGGCTGGTATATTTGAAAATGACAGTTAATGATACAAACACTTTATACAAGCTACTTTCTGTTTAATATGTTTACTGTGATATGTGTAACTGTTCTTTTCATATGGCATTTGTTAGTATTCGAATTTTACAGTTCACTTAAAGAACCCATTTACCAACTTCGTCCTATATTAACTGCCTTACCAATAAATTGTTTACATTATACCTTTTACTGAGATGGCAGGAAGATAAATTTTAGATACGGCTAGAATAATATCTACCTGTATGGCACCTAACTCCAATATACCCTGGTGTACAAGTGCACTTGAAGCTACAATACTTGCCAAAAGTCCCTGGGACATTTTCAAGAAATTATGAAAAACCATAGCCTTCTCAGCATTTCAACCATCACGCCTTGATGTAAAAACCCCCTTCCTCTAAAGCAATGTTGGTCTGTTCCTGAGACACTTGGCGTTGTTGTGCACGAAAAATTTTTCCGTTACCGCATGTACTTCTCTCAGTAAGCAACATTGTTTAGGAGGAGGAGGGGGTGAATGCTCCGTCCAGATTAAAAATATGCAAAGTGTCCCAGCACTTTTGGCGAGTAATGTAGCTCTTCGGTCTTCACATGTCCCTCCATTTGCACAAGGATTACTGTCACATTCATTGATATCTAAGTGTGCAAAATACAGTTTCAGCAAATCAGAAGCTTATCTGAAATGATAATGTACGTAACAACACAACTTCATAAGTACTTACTGGACAAGGAAAGTCACATTGAAGTTTTTTGCTTTCCGCAAAGAAGGCCCAGGTCACCAGATCTAAGAATAGCTGCTTGCTCATCAAATCCACGTCCATTTTCAAGTGTTAAGGAAAAATTTGGAACAATATCAAAGTTTGCATAGTTAGATTCTTTCTTCATTGCTCATAGAACGGATTCTTTTTTATTTTTGCGTATTGGGCCCTTAGCCCCTTAAATCTTGTAAAAATAGCCCCATTCATCCGATCAACACCCATTTTAAGATTCCAATGACGTCCTGATCCAATTGAGAAGTTTTAAGCAGAATTTTTGTGTGTTGTTAATAGAACTTTTCATACATGCGGTGTTGCAAGACAAGTCCTCAGCCTACTGATGGGACGAGCGGTCTTCCAACTAACTGCGATTTCCAGAAATTAACGGAATGGGTTAGTTGACCTCTCTTTCGATGCTCATGCTATTTATCTATATTTTCAGACAAAAACCCTTTCAATCTATCCAGGTCTCGCAAACGACCCTTGTTCGCTCGAATTTCGGACTCTGAAGTATATTTTCAGGGTTAAAGATAATAGTTCTAGATCTAGATCAGAGCTTTTCCTTTACTTAGATAATCGAATGCATATCATGCATGTATTAGTTGCATTATATGCTGGTGGGATCGTAGACTGTTCTATTTCCTTCAGGGTTGTTGCGATTTTCCCGGTAGATCAGTTTATTACCAACCCTCTAATTTGTGAAGATCTAGAAAAACATCCACCCTCCTAATTCCCCGACAGGGGAAAACTTAGAAAAGGGAGAAAGGTTAAGTGGATGGAGAGATAGGATCAAGTTTTTTGGTGTTAGATTTGAAGGTTGACAAGTTGTATGTTTCGGGGAAAGCAGGGGAAAGCAATTTGTTCCCTAATGAGAAGTTCATGGAATGAAAAATGATTTGTGAGCTAAAGTTCGTGGATTAGGTAGCGTAACTTGGAAAGGGTGAGAGTAGATAGAGCTTATGGTTGTTCGAACACGCCTCACTGGACCAGGAATGATATTCTTGATCTCCATAGAGCAATTTCCATGGAGATATCGGTAGAAAATGGAAAGATCTGCAACCAGACGACGATTGGAGAGAGACTGGAGAGATTTGGTGAGGTTTGGATTGCTGATGAGACGGATTGGTTTAGACAGGACTTTTTCGAGAAATTGGAGAGACGATTTTGGAGTACCACCCCAGATATGGGAGCAGAACTCAAGAGAAGGTCGAATCTGAGATTTTTATATAGTTAACAGCTGAGGGGGGAGAGAAATAGCCACGGGCTCTAGAAAGAAAGCCGAGTTTCTGCGATGCATTCTTAGCAATAGGAGGGATGTGGGGGGGGGGGT
>WIPJ01067816.1:14492-34892 GCA_018155075.1 Cassiopea andromeda
TATACTATACTATACTATACTATACTACACTATATTATACTATACTATACTATACTATACTATACTATACTATACTATACTATACTATACTATACTATACTATACTATACTATACTATACTATACTATACTATACTATACTATACTATACTATACTATACTAACCTATAATATACTATATTATACTACACCATACTATACGATACTACAATATACAGCACTATACTATACTCTACTATACTATACAATGCTACGTTAAGCTATACTATACTATACTCTACTTTCCTATGCTGTACCATACCATACTATCTGTACCATACTAGACTACACTATACTACACTATGCTACACTATATTATACTGCACTATACCATACTCTACTATACCATGCAATACTATACAATGCTATTTGCTCATGCTTACCTATTGCTATTGATCTCTATAGGAATTAACACACGTGTTCAGCTGGAAGTGGAAAAGTTGTCCAAGGATTCTGACTACACATTGAAGTTTAAGATTGCTACTCTCAATATAAACAACTTCTTAGCAAATTTTGGAATCGATGCCTCCCAGATGATAAGTTCTGATTTGCAGTTTGCTAGCAATAGAATGGGCCTTGCAACTCTGATCATGCAAAAGGCAATAGTTAGAGGAATTTTTTCACCTGGTGGTGGATTTGAAATTATTGCGACAGGAAGAATAGCAGCACCAGAACTTCCAGCTGATGCTTCAAACTTTTACGTCATTGTGCAAGATTTCAAAGAGGGCATGTCAGATTCTGCAAATGGGGGATATGGCAAGCCAATTGGTGCTATTTTTGCACTTTATCAAAGTATGCAGCAAATTCACTAAGTTATGCTTTTTTGCTAACCCTCTTATTTCCTCTTGCCTTCTCTTTCTGAGTTCACTTGGAAACTCTTGCATAGAATTTCTATCAGCCTCATCAGATTCCAAAAATGGAGGATCTGGCAAGCCAATTAGGGCTATTTTGCACTTTGGCAGTGTAGGAGATAACTTTTATGTTATCTTAATGCAAATGAAGTAAGTGAGGGGAAAAATCTGCCACTTTACTAGCCACTTTCAAAGATTCTTTATAAAAATTATTTTTTAAAATATTTGTCTTGCTACAATAGAAGAGCCACGACGAAAAACATGAATAAGAGTTCCTTTCTTTCTATTTAATACGACATTTTCAGAGTTCAATATAACATACCAATTTTAAAGACATTACCATTTAGTTTCTAAAACATAACCGTTGAAGATGACATATCGTTTTAAGACATAACCGTTGAAGATGACATATCGTTTCATGATAAAACCGTTGAAGATGACATATCGTTTCATGACATAACCGTTGAAGATGACATATCGTTTCATGACATAACCGTTGAAGATGACATGTCGTTTCATGACATAACCGTTGAAGATGACATATCGTTTCATGACATAACCAAAAAGACATTACCAAGAAACTACCGGACGTTTCGAGACGATGTGTCTCATTTTCTTGTTACTTTGGTAAGTTGTATACCAGGGGCCAATTGGAGTTATATTTACACTTTATCAGTGTATGAGATGGATTTCTGAATGTCTTAATGTAAGAGCATTAGTGTAAGCAAACAATATCGAAGATTAGTTGAGTTTTCCGACATTCTCTACTCCATGTGCTTGAATCCCTATCTTGAAACGGTCAATGACCTGGTGACTACCTAGATCTAAAGGATAGTCGTAGAAAAATATTATTTTTCCTTTGGTTTGCATGTAAACATTTAAGAAATTATTTAGATATTTTGTGAAGAATCTTGCAAGAATTGTGTCAAGCAAGAAAATTATCTGATATTTAAGTTTATATTGTTTGTTGTAAACATTCAATATTCATTATCCATTCTATCTTCTGTATCCTTTACCCACTTACTATATAATTATATTACAGTAAAATCAAGCATATAAGAAACATTATCCTTCTCGTGTTTTGTGCATTGAAGTAGGTCCATTAATTAAGGCTCTGGTTCTTAATACAGGGTCAATGCAAATTCTAGCAGAAAGAATAGTTGACCGTTTAGCATTCACGTACAATGGCAACATACTTATCCACATAAAGCTTTGTGGACCAAAACAAATGCATGAACCTGCTCCATCTCAATTATGCAATACCTTTGGAAACTCCATTGAAGAGTTGATTGGCAAAGAGACAACTTATTTCTCAGTGGACAAAACATATATTTCCGTGCTGTAGGTTCTTAGTAGATGACGGTTCTTGAATGCGGGTTTTTACTGTATGTTTACGTTATTATAGTTTTCTGTACATGATTGTGTTATTTTTTATGACTATTTTATTATTTATAGATGAGAAGCTCATAAACTTGATCAGCTCAATAACAAATTGGAATGTGCCGAAGATCGTTGCATTCCGACGCGTAGACGAGATGGCAATTACAATCGCAACACAGGATCTCTTTAATATCAATTCAAAGAATGTGCGGAAACTTGCCAACAAATTTGTGCCAAAAAACGGAAAACATATGATCTCAAAAGGGCTTACCATCATGCATACCTTACCATTGACAAAAAGAGACGTCAAAGATGAGAACCAACAAGTAAGTTATCTCAATAGAAGGCAGTGAATTTTGATTGAGGGCAATGACTTTTCTGTTTTCATAAGGCTCCTTAGCTTGATTATTGTAGAGAGCATTTTGAGCTGTAGAATGAACAATAAATCCGCCAGTTTAATCTTTTTAATAATCAAGCTTTAAATCTAGATCAGTCTAATCCATTGCATTAATCGCAAATTTTCAATTTGTTTTATTCATTTATATCATAATTTCATGTTTTATCTTTTTGCATCTTATTTATTGAGATATTGAGATATGTTAAATATTGAGATATTTATCTATTTACTTTATGAATGGATCGTCTTTTTCTATTTAAATATTTATTCCTCTTGCAAGATTAATTTGTTTGCTCTATTCTTTACTTCTTTGCTTCGTTATTTCTTAGTTTCTATACCTCTTTGCTAATAGGAATTTATATTTCTTTTCGTATATTTCAAAATTGTTCTAAAATGTGTCACTAGCTATTATATGTTGCCATCTTTATTCACAATCGACTCACAATAGATAGCAACATTGCAGGTTATTTAGGAGGTTACTTTGTCATAATGATTCCTCAGTGCTTCTTGCCGAGGACTAAAGTCACAGTGCTCTGTGAGACAGAAATCTTATTTGATTTTAGACTGCTATCATTCTTATAACTTGATAATAAAAATATTATCTGGATATATCCAAATATCTAGTTAGTACTGAACCTATATCAGTACTATTCCTAATTGTTTAGTCTTGATATTTTGCCAAAGAGAGGTTTTTACTTGTAGATTGTAAAGACGATTCATTTTCGTGCTGAAATCACAAAAGATGGCCTTTCGTGGACTTCTCCTCAGAGGATTGAAGCTCGAATGGATACATTAGGCGGTCTTGTCTGGCCCTTGAGAGGATGCGATGGGAAATTAGACATGCCGTTTGAAACAAAATCGGTATTTGTTGGGATGAATTATGTTAAGAAGAATGGACAAATGGAAGTGAGTTTCAATTTGACAGAGAGGTTTCCAGTCTTAACCAATGGACTTGTTAGTTTACTGGACTCAACTCTAACATTATTCTCAAGCGGACAGACAGATGGCTGTAGTTGGTGGCTACGTGGAGAGGGAAAGGAAACAATCCTCGGTTAGTAACATATGGATAAGGCTATTCTGCGCTCTATTTATCCGTAGGTTTGTAGTTCTGCCTCTGCACTGTATGACCAGATCTCAATTTGAAAAACATGCCAAAAATTCCCCTAAAGTTATGTCAGATTTACCAAACTTATGCTAAATTTCAAATTGAAGCTCTGTTGTGTCAAAGAGTTTTGCAGGTAAAATATATTTGGTCAGCGTAAATTGTTTATGAAATGATATTTTCATAGCAGCTTGTTGTTTTTGAACTCAGGGTTCATACTGAACCTGGAAAACCTGAAAAATAGGCCATTTTGCAAAACGTCAGGGAAAACCTAGAATCTTCAAGGAATTTTCTATAATTTTTGTCTAAGTTAGAGAAATGTCAGGGAATAAAAAGTATTTTTTAAATTATTAAAAATTATATCATTTCCACTAACGCATGTATGGCTTTCTGTTGTCATTAAATGTGAACTATATCACTTTGCATATTGTTCTAGCAAGTGTACGTACATTGCTGATCTATCAGGCTCCATTTTCATAGCCTATATTTGCAGATATGTGAAATGGGGGTCAAGGATAAAGTGGATATTTTGATTACCAGTTAGGGGAAAGACAGGGAATAGTTAGGGACTTTTCCTTCATGTATTGGGTGTGAACCCTATAAAATTGCTGTTTCTATGCTTAATATTATGAATGACTTTCTTTATAGATGAACGTGTTGATGTAAAAATCGCACAGACTATGCATCGCACCACCATATCAGCAGCTGCTCAAATATTTGATATGGGAACCCTGTCAAGTCGTACAAAAGCAAAACCTTTCAATAGTGAATATGAGGCTGCCTTTCCGTTCTTGACCACTCTTCCATTCACAGAGCTTCGCTATGATGTTGTATTTAAAAAGATGACAATCTTGAAGTAACTCCTTCTTTATGACTTAATAATTATTCCTTCTTAAATCCTCAAATCATTTTTTACTTTTTCACTAATTCTTGCCATTTTGGCAAAATTTTGATTCAGAAAAACCTACAAGAGTTATCATGTCAGATAGGAATGGAAGTTAGAAATATATGACAAATGTTAATTATCTTTCTTGATATTATATTAGTTATTGTATTCCTTTTTATATATTATATGTTATCACATATTTTATTGTCTTGTGCTATTGCACATTATGCTGTATTAGCATTTTCAATTATACAAAATTTTAGATTCTTGAATCATTAACTCATTTTGCATTCAGCTTTTCCACCATGCTCACTTGAATTGAATACTTTTACAAAATTAATAAATAATTCTAGTTTTTTTTCAATTTGGCATATTTTAGATTTAAAGGCTTCGCCTTAGTTGATGGAAGGCCCAGCGTAGAATGTGTTTACTCAGTTATTAAAGGACATCCATATATAAAATGTGGCTTGGAATTTCACAGCCAGTATCTGTACAAAGTCATTAACATGTTCTACAGAGAGGAGAAAATTAAGTCAACATGGATTAAGTTTCAGTATATCTGTATGTATACCATTTCAATTAGCATGCAGTTCACCCTTATGGGGCATAATTTTTTTAAGATACTATTCCTTTTTTTGTTATTTCATCTAGTTTATTGTTGCTCTTATTTCATTCACTTCCTATTTCCTTGGAAAATATTGATAGTTCATATTTTGATCATTACTTTCATTTACTATTCACCAAATCGTCTTATTTTTATTAGGTAAGCACTTTTATTTTAGTAAACACTTACTTCCATTTTGTATATTTGACGCATTGAACTTAACTCATATAAAATATTATATTACAAAGGCATAGTGATAAAAGACAAAGTGGTTGACTTAAGCAGCAAGAAGTTTGATCGTCCATGTCTTGTCAATGCAGACAAAAGTGAGTCAAATTCAGTCTGCTCTATTTTAAAACAAAGCACGCATGGTCTTTAAAAATTGTAATTCATTTGCTAGGAACTCTTAAATGATTCAGTTTCGTGTCTCCATCGAGTGCTTATTTGGTTCCAAGTACATAATCAAGAAGTTAAATAAAACTGTTAAAACTACAAGCAATTGCTGTCCTGTAAGATAGACACCACTTCCTCGAGTGCACATTGCCACTTGCGTTGTGATCACTGGAAAAATAACACAGGAACTTGTACTTTCTGTTGTAGAATTCTCATTTCCGTTCACGTTTTCACTTTTAGCAAAGTGATACTTTCGATCTTTTGCAGAGTCTTCAAGTAAAAGCTTCTGTGCTTAAGCATATACTTATACTTCTAGGCTTTTCAACATCTGGCATAGGCTTCATTGCTGAAAAACTTTTAACAAATGACTGTGATGGGCTGAAGTGGAACATGTGCAATTTTCTTCAAAGACAAGTGGGTGATGCTCTAGATACTAAATATGTTGGAATGATGTTACCAGACAGAATGGGTATGAGCGCAAGCCAAGAAATACATTGGTATCTCGGCAGTGGGGCAACATTTTACAAGACTGAAGCCGTATCAAACATAAAATTTAAAAATGGAAGAGATCGAGTTTCATTCTTGGCTACAATTTTCTTATTCAGAACCTTAGAAGCATTTCCAGGTATTTTTAATACGTATGTCCACCTTAAACTTAATATGTTCAAACAGAATTCGAAAAACAGTTCTTTTAAGCCATGCAGGACAGGTCACTCTTCCTCTGTTCCAGACATGTATCTACAGGTGGTATGGGGGTAATGTCCTCAAATGAAATATTGTGCATGGTTTTGCCCCCCTCCCAACAGAAACATAACAATAGATATTTACAAAACAAAACAAGGTTTCTATCCCTCTAAAGTGATTGTACTAGCAAGTCTTGCTCCTCCATAGCGTTTCATATCCATTAATTAGTGGGAAGCTTCTACTTCGTATTCCAAAATACGTTTTATGGCAAGGCCTCAGGCTCAGCCTCATTCCTAATTTGCTCTTAATTTTCCATCAATTTTCAGACTCATTTTCTTAGCAAATTTTCCTTACACATATGAGTGTAGTTGTTTATAGAAAATAGGCCTCCTCCACATAACATGCGGTAGGTCCTTCCTGAATCTAATTTAGTAGAATGGCTTTCACTCCAAGCCACTAAGCAACTGCACAAATTTTTCTATACTATCACACCGTTGCACAAAGTTGGGATTAATATTGTAGTGTACACTTGGTCACCTTGGTAGATCATTGCAGAGTTTTCTCCTTTACTACCGACTTTTTCCGCCTGCAAAATAAATCAAAATTTGGACCGAAAATATCCAGCCCTTTTGTGTCGGCGTATTATCCTAGTCTTAAAGAATATCAAACTCTCAAGAAAAACATTGAAGAAGCATGGTGGAGAAATCTTGATTGGCTGTTGGTGAGCTCCCCATTTGGAGAGAAGAGGATCCTGGCAACTTCATTGGTCAAAAATTCAAGAGATATTTCAAATGAAGAGCTCACCAGCAGCCAATCAGGTTTGACCACTGTGCTCACTGATGAACTAAGGTGTTGAGAATTTTTGAAGGGTTTTTCTTGCTAACAGGTAGTACCTTAATGCCTAACGTAGTATTTTAATGCTTAACGTGGTATTTTAATGCTTAACGTGGTATTTTAACATATACCATAACATTCCATCAAACTAAGCTATTACAATTCATTTGAGCAGCAAGAATCTATGACGATGGCACAAACAAAGTAATGCTGTCATTTGCATCAACTCCGGAAAGACATTTCGCATTCGGCGGGACAGCGCTATTGGACGTGAATTTTGCACGGATGGATCCAATTCGTGCTACATTCGAGCTTCCATCAATAGGACGCCTCCGAGTTGTTCGTGAGCATTTTTTCCATTTTTCGAGTCTCTGTTTTTAGTACACCAATGAAAGTATGGTCAAACTTGATTGGCTGTTGTCGAGCTCTTCATTTACACTTCAATTAAAAGTAACTACAGCAAATATATTGCGTTATTTTCAATTAAAGTATAAAATTGCAATCATTTTCTCTCTACGTAGGATGAAACAAGACCATCCAGCCTCAACCAAGAAGAGCACTTACAATCTTTAGAAATATGCTCTGTTTATTGCAGGCATAAAATAATATTTATAAGGATTTCTACGCTAAGAGAATATTGAGGACTGGCAAAAATTAAAAAGTTGTTTTATGCATGACATCAACAATGCTATTTTTCTGTTGATAATGAAGAAGATGATGATCTTTTCTGATGATCTTTACAATGAAGATTACTATGCAGATGATTTTTAAGTTATTGTTGTGAAGTTTAATTTCTGATTATACACTACCTAACATTAGTGAGGTGTATGGTTGTAAGGTAAAATATACTCAATTACATGACGCTTAATTAACCGTTTTATCATTATGAAAATTATTATTTTGGTGACAGTCATGATCATCAATTACAAAGGTCAAAATGAAAAAGTTAAATGGTACTGAATTTGTTATAGAACTTCAATCTCGCCTCTTCATTGGAACTTCCAAAGAGAATGAAATTGAATTCTACGATAGGATGAGTCGACAATATATCTGGTACGAAGGTTCTCAATTAAAAGTTAGATTTGTGGCTGAAAAGAGTGGAATGAAATTGAAAAACATATTTCGTGCATTTGGTATCTCGGATGTCCATTCTCTGTTGAGAAAGGCAAACTTACGTCATAAAGTTGTGGTTGGATATACATCATCTGACGAAGGTTTGATCAAACAATTTAGTATATAATTTTTTTAAACTTCATAGTATATTCATTCTTCTACATACAGATGTAAGCCTCACTACATTCAGGTAGCTTAGAAGTAGCTACTTGTGGTTTACAAAGCACAAAAAAGAAGAAGATAATTGTAGCAAAAAGCTGGACTGCTAATTAGCCTGTATTTGGCCAATCTTGTCCTCTTCAGCAAAATAAAGAAAATATAGTAAAATAATACAATAATAAATAAATATATAATAAAGTAAATGTATAACTTAATATGATACAGTATGCGTTTTTTATAAGAAACTAACTCTCTGGCTTTAGCCTGCATGTTTCTTAATATCTCGTCAAACCAAGACTTAAATGTTTCCTAACTGTTTCTTCAATGCTTCTTAAATTTAAAGACTTCCAACAACAATAACAACTCAGATCATTGAATTCTGATGCAAGAAAAAAGATGTTCAGATTTTGTGAGACATTCAATGGATGCTCATTCTACTTTCTTGCTAGTTTAATCAAAAAGTTACTAGCAAGGACATTCTGCCTGTTTCCTAATCGTTTCTTAATTTTTGCTTAAATCTAGCCTCATGTCTCTTATAGGCATATTTCTTACAAAAAATACGAGTGCAACACAGTACTACATATTATGAAAAGTGACTTTTGTTGTTTAGTACACTGCAAAAAGACTATAATATAATTACATTGTGCTATGTCATGGACAACCAACAGGCAACCTACGACCTGCGTGCCACATCCGATCCTCAATTGAGATTTTGTGGCCTGCAAGGATATAGAACCATACTTGAAAAATTCACTTTTCTAGCTCTGAAATTTACTTTGATTTGACTTCTTGTACTATTGATAATTCAATAAAATCTTTGATGGATGAGCCCTATTCTCCCTAAAGGCTGCCCACCCCTGTCATATCTCAAATTTTATTTCATCATTTAGCAAAATAAAATTTTAGACTGTGAAATTTGGCAGTATGATATTCTGGGACTTCCGAAATTTAGCAAAATTAGCCCTCGGAGTGTATAACTGTTAGCCATTGGAAAGCCTCATATGTGTACATTTGGAAAGTTCAGTATTTTTCATAGAAAATATAGTTTGGGAAAAATTCAACTACATATAGATGAGCCAGTTTGGTATGGGAAAATTATATTGGTCGTGGGAAATGTCACTTTAATGTTATATGGTGAAGAATGCTTTATTTCATGAAAAACCACCTGGAGGAAGCTTTGAATTGTTTCTAGACTCTGGCAGCTCTTTATGAAGCAGTATGATATGAATAGCAGTATGATATGAAGCAGTATCTTAAATACATAACAGTTTAGATCAATGCTCTGAAATAGTATCTTTCTCCTAGCAGCAGAGGCAGTGCAACGGCCGGGCTGGGGCTTGTCTCTCCCCCCCCCCCTATATAACTACTAGCAAGATTTTGAAATGTACATGGCAACCTAATTGCGCTTTTATATCAGGGCGTAGCACCCAAAATCTCCCCAGTCTGCCGTCTCTGCCTAGCAAAATATTTTCAATTTGAATTTGGTTGCTACAGAGGTCTGAGTTGTTGATTGGCTTTCTTCTTAGAATGGGAGGTTCCAGAGTTTAATATCAAAGTTAAGAAAGGTCTTCATTTTTATGGTAAATTGACGCTTCATACAGGGGAGACTTATGACGCAACTATAAGTCTTCTTGATAACATGCAATTCCGAACACTTATTCATTTGAGACCATTGAGATATGGCAAAATGGCGAAAAATACTCAAGGAAAGCCCATATTTCAGTATGTTAACCTCTTTCTACGCAAGGACAGAGAGACGCCTGAACTTGGACCAGATCTCATTGATGAAGGACAAATACAATATCTGAAAGGGTGAGATGTTACTCTTCAAAAGTATGATTTATTTGTGACTGGTTTATATTGTATTATATTATATTATATTTCAAAGAAGTTTCAAAAGAATGTTGTCACTTTTTTGTGCTCTAGTAAAGTTCTTTAGTACTAACAGATTATTTACAAATCGACAAGCGTTATTTTTCTATATCTAAAATTCCCATATTTGTCTACTTTTTGCATACAATTTTTTTGTAAGACCGTAGTGATCTCAACTGTGTTTGTGGAAACTCTCGTGTAATGCAGAGGTTGAAGCAAAAGTTCACTTTTTCTCGATGTACCGCTTAAAGCTAATATAAGGGCATCATCATATACATCTTTGCAAAATGACAGCTCTTCGTTAGGGCAAGAAAATTTCTTGAATAACACTACATGCAAAATCTTCATTAATATCCCGAAGCCAGCAATTTTCTATGCATTATATATCAATTAGGATAGCGGCAAGCTCTTAGCTGTGCAGATGTTTCTAAATTGAGAGAACACCAATGCATGGTACGATGTGACAAAGATAGCTAGAACATGCAACAGTTCATAGATCATAACTATTCCTTGTCCCTCCTAATCATCTCCTCCGGTCTGAAGAAAGAATACTTTATCCTCGTAAGTTATTGGATTCTGATCACACTTCAAACATCGCTAGACTTCAGATATTTCCATTTTAATTCCTTGTCTACTTTGCACAGCTATGCTGAGACTGTTGGCCTTGAAGGCCCATTCCAATCCAACTCAATAAGGGAGACTGGTGACGATATTCATTATCAAATCATAATGAGAGGAAACCTATACAATGAAATTGAGAACGTTGAGGTAGTACTCACAACAAAAGCCAGGGATAGACCTAGTGATTTTAAATTTAAGGTATGCTTTTATTAATTATAGGCTAAATTCAACTTTCAGTGCATACATTTTTTAATTTCCGAAATATATAAATTTTGGTATATGAAAATCCTGAACAGGTAAATTCAAGCTCCTGATATATGTAAGTTCAAATTTCCGACGTAATTAAACTTAAACTTCCGACGCGTAAATTTTGAAATTCTTGCATATTTACACTCAAACTTCGAGAAAAGCAACATTCAAATTTACGGTGTACGCTTTCAGTGCTAGGCCTAAATCTATGCACAGTTCACAACAGTGGAACTATGCAGCTAGATTAAAGCAGATGAACAAAATTTAGCTAGAATTTAAAATCTGTTCACCAATCTAAAGTTCATCTAAAATGTGCTACAAAATCATGAAAGTAACTGAGCCATTTCTACAGCAATGCTTGGTTATTTTTTCTGCACCACATGCCATATTGTATTAAACTATATTGTGCTATATTTGGATATGTTATATTTAACATCGTCGCCTGTAAACAAACTTTGTCAATTGCCTTGAAGTCTTCATAACAGTATCATTGGATCCATCAACTTCGGTTTGCAACGGATTGCCAGCAGGCATTGGAGGCGAATGTCATTTTGTGACCTTTAAAGCAACATTTAAAACTTAGCTCTTTGAGCAATTAATCTGCTAGACTTATACTGAAAAAGTTCCTCCTGTATAACCTTATATATTATGAAATCATATAAAAGCAAGTACGATATACCTGAAAGTAGGTAATAACCGATTACGTCATATCCGGAGCATTATTTTAAGGGTTTGTATAAATCTTTTTTGCCGGGACAGACCAATAGACTACGCTATATCCGAAGGTACGATATTTCCGATTATATTGTATGACATATCATTGCCTGCAGTCACTGTGTCAATTGTTTTGCACATTTTGTAACGGCATCAGTAGATGTGTTAATTGAAATTTTGGACATTACACTCAGAATGCAACTCCAATTGCAGTATATTATGATTTAATTATTGGTCCATCTATTATTCAACTATATTTGTCATCTTTCTTGGGCTATTTTTGTCTATTTGTAAGTATTGACAGATGTTGCACTCTACTAAAATTCAATGACTTTATGAGTTTATTATATATGAGCTTATATTTATAACAAAATGTTTATTACAGTATCAAGTCGATATCCTAGAGCAAGGGAAGTTAAATGTTAATAGCAAACTGAGAGAAGTTCTAGAAGATATTAAAAATCAAGCGAAGAAAGGAAGAGACGCTGCGAAGGAAATGTCGAATAACGTCAAAGAGCTTTTACAATCCTATACACAGCGAAGTCAGGGATATTTGAATGAAATGTCTTCTGTTGAGGATCAAATACACAACATAAACAGAGATGTTGATTTGGCAATGATTGATATATCAACTGATTGTATTGATCAATGCAAAACAGGTAGTACTTGGAGAATTTTATGGTATCTAATTCATCATATGAGCTATCAAAGCTAGACATTTTAGACATCCTCTCGATTTTGCTTTAGTAATCTTTTGACTTTAGCTCCACTTAATGAAAAAATTAACTTTCATAAATGTGAAGGATTATTATATTATTTTTAGTTTTAGAAACATACAGTTGCTAGATAGTTGGTAGAAGTATTGTATTCATTCTTTTAACAGAATATATTTTACTTTCAGTCGCCATGCCAGGGTTTGAATGGAAAGAAGATTGTCTTCAAGGATCAGGTGGACAGCGCAACATGAAGTGCTTGACATGGAATGCTGACAAGGAGAAAGTTATCAATGTAATTTGTGTTTTGAAATGCGAAGCAAAGAAAACAGCTGCTGCAGTAGAGGCTGCTTCTAACTTGAGAGAAATAAGGGTAAGTGAATTATTTGCTTCACAGAAATAAAACAATGACTAGTATGATGTGTGGAGGTAAAATGTACTGTTACTTTACATTGTTACTTTAGATACTTAAATGTTAGTTACATTATATAAATTTGTTACTTTGATCTTTTCTTCCAAATGTGTGTAGAATTGAAAATTACTCGTCTTCCAGCTTTTTCTTTACTGACAAAATTTCTCCGGTATTTTTTCTGTTAGCTATTTGCTTGTGTAGCTTCGAAATCTTAGCTAATGAATGCTTTGTATGTATTAATGATTATTGTAGGTATTATTGTAGGTTTTAGTAAACAGATATCGTGAACAGAAAGTTCTACACGAGGATGTTGGTGTGTTCATTGATCTTATCAAGCAAGCAGATGAAATTGCAAAAGCAGCAAAAGAACTAGTAGACAATAAAACTGAGATCCAAGATGAAATTAAAGAGCTCCTTGCATTACCTGGAGATCTTGTCGAGCTATATGTCTTGAAAGTTGATACAAAGTTGAAGGCAATCTCTCCTCCATGCTTACCATTCTACTTAGATTTCAATCTGAAAACAAAACAAGCAAGCAATCACAATGGTGTCTATCGCATCTGCTTTAATGGAGAATTTTACAAAAATTTGGGTCTTCGTATTATGAGAATCAAATACCCTGCAATAGATGATATGTACAAAGCCCTTGAGGAGGCAGAGTTTCGTTATGCACGAATTCGTGGCATTAAAAAGGGGTTGAATAGAGTAGAGAAGGATATCAGAAAAGGATCAAAAAGAAGAAATATTCCATCTTCACCTGTGGAAGATCCTGTTGAGCTAATGCTGACAAAGATATCAAAGAGAAGAATTCCAACATTTACTTTGAAGAGTGATAAAACTATATTGGCATTTCAACATTATTCACCATGGGCTACTATTAAAAGGTTTAATCCATTTGACGTTGAGCAAATACCTGCTCATCAGAATATAAAATCTAACTCATCAAGTGTTCGAGGTATGCATAAAATGAAGGTCGTCTTGATTAACTGTCATATTGAAGTCAAACTAAGTCATAATATTATTGTTATCTCCTCATTAGAATAATTCTTTTGTTAAGTTTTTGCTGAGTAAGTGATATTTTTTGCTTCCCAGTGACAGCTAATTTATGTGATGCGTATGATGCATATTCTTCATTTCACGCAGAAAATGTGGCATGTCATCAGGCAAGACAAGTCATTTCAGAATTCAAAGATATTGTTGAAAATCTGCAACTTTTGACAACAAATTACAAACGTGGAATGATAATCCATGAAAGGGCAAAAAGCTCTATAGCAAAAGATCTTTCAGATTCGCATTCAGAAATTAAAATGCTAAGTATGAAAGTCATACATATGTATTACAGTATGAAACATATGTTTTATTTTTTTAGCTTTTGATTAGTTGTTGAAAGACCATCTGTTGAAGTCACATCTCTTCTCATGTGTTCTTTCATATCATATTCGCATGAAGGCTAATTTTTGCTTTTTCTTACAACTTCAATGATTTTATCATTAAGTGAACGTCTATTTTCCAGTGAATAGAACCAGACTGCATCATGCTGAAAAGATGGACATGCTGTTCTGGTACAAGTTTACAAAGGAAGGTAGATTGAAGTTTTTTTAACTTTTCAACGTCATATATTCAAAATTTTTATCTATTCATAGCCAACATCAAGACCCTCTTTCCATTTACTTTTACAGCAACTCAAATGTAGCGAGTTTAGAGCTGCACTACTTTATACGTGTGTCAAATGCACAATTTAGAAGATGACTCTAACTTTGATGCATCATTCATACAAGTTCAAATATCAATCTTTCCTTTAATGCTTTATTGATATTCACAATCGAAATTAAAAGATTTCGGTTCAAGTAATATTTTGTTGTGTAACGCCTTTCGTGTGCCATCCATCACAGGAATGAAGGATTATCTGCGAGCATTTGGCGATCATCTTGCAATGCAAAATAAAAAGAGCTTGTCGCATTTGAAACGGGAGCTGTCATCATTTTATGGAACAAATGATTTTTTGAGTCATTTGAAAGATCTTGGCAGTAAAGCTTTGAGCAAATCAACTATTAATGGGCCTCAAAGAACTAAAGAGATTACAAGCATAGTAGAGGTTGGAAATGTAAGTGATTGTAACATAATTTTTCGTTCCGTCATCCCCATTGGATTTTTTAACATTTTCATCTGTTTTGTTTCTTATTGTCCCTTGTATCATTCTCTAAATCAATAGCTGTCAACTCTATGTCATTTGTCATCATCCACAATTCTTAAACTTGCCTATAAGTGTTTTTCAACTGTTTTATGCTTTAATTGGCATCATGTTCACTTACAACTGCATTCTTCATTCCTAGTGTCCTTCTTCCATTCAATAGCTGTGGCTCACAGATCATTATTATCATCAGCAATTCTTAACTTTGTTTATATCATAAAAATTTTCAATTTTTCAGGAGCTTCGCAGAGCACTTTCAATGAACTTAGATGAGGTACAGGAAGTCATTGCAAAAGTCACAAATTGCATTCAAACCATCTACAAATCATCTACACCGTGTTCTTAAGAACAGTTATAGCGAACAGTTTAATTGAACTTAATAAGCACAGTACATGCTTATGTATTGATGACTAAAACTATTAAACGAGAATGAACTAGTTGAACCTTCTGCCTATGCTTTCTCACAATTGTTTTAGGATTGCATGAAAACTAGCTTAGCATTTCCGTGCGGGAAACATACCTTACTAAGAAGTGTATTTCATCATCCCCTCTTTTGGATTTTAGAATCTGTGTGATATCGAAATAGATGTCTCACCTAGCGTTTTAGTGCAGATTCTTAGCCAATCGGCCATGGAGATGCCAAATCCGAGATGGGGCACTTGCAATTTTGACCGGAAGTAGGCTAAATTTATAACGTTAATATAACGAGAAATCACACATTTCACTCGATTACTTATTAATACAATACTCTACATCGTTGAAATGGGCATTTTTAAAACCAGCAGAAAAAGAGCTATCGATTGATATACATTTTATTTATTTTAAGACACATTTCTATTTTAAAAATAACTTTGCTTCTCTCAGCGTCTTATATTTCATCTTTTCTGCTAATTTTCATTTAATACTAGTAAAACCATTTGCTTGCAAAAAAGGTATCTGCTATTAATTGCATTCGTAGAGTCCACAATTGAAGTTTTACTATTTCAAAAGGGTGTGTTTTCTCAAGGATTTCTCAACGTCCACATTCGGAAAAATACTTTCTTCTTCTAATCAAAAAGAGGGAAAAATTATTCTTTCAGAGCATGTTTCTCTACAAGGGAATGCTTGCAATCAGATAAAATGCCACATAAAATCTTCAGAAGTCAAAAGGTGTGTCGACCTTTTTCACAACACGCACTATGGATTATGATTTTGATTGTGACGACGTTCCAAACTGTTCGTGCAAAGATGCGTTTTACACCTCACACATTCATGCATGCACTACGATTATACAGGTACCAAACAAAGGCACTTATAGTTATTTCAAATCTATTGCTTGTTAACAACTGCGCATACAGCAGGCTTCTCTGTGTAGTTTTATGAAGACTCAAAAAACTCAAAGATCGTAAATCTACAGTTTAACAAGACCAATTTGAAGGCATGCTCTTTAATTCATACTCTTGAGTGTTCTATTGCTATTCTGTAAATGGCTAAAATAATTTAGTAATTATTCATCTTGAAATATATAAAGAGAAGATTCAAAGTAATATAATTAGCGATTGACTTTTAGTGTCGTCAGATTCGAAAAGTTTCTGTAGTTGTATTTTCCACCTTCTTCTTTACAGAGTTTACATTTCCATAAATTTACAAATAAAGGGTTATATTACCTAGCAAAATTATAAATCATTAGCAACTCTGTTTCTTTCATAGTTTTTTATTTTATCCTACCATCTGCATTAAGAAATCACTGTTAATGCAAGATGTATTGACAAAATTCGTTGGAAATCAATAGTCTACCACATCTTTTAATTTATGTTTTATCCTTCAGGAGTATGACTTCAAGACTGGCAATTGTCTTGAGCGTGTTCCTGTCTTTCCACTGCTTTGGCGTACTCACTGTCGAATGGACAAAAAGATCTGTAGGTAATATCACAGAAAATTGTTTACGTTATCATCTCAAACCCTATTGTTATTCAGCTTTACAGACATGAAATGAAGTCTGATATTAAGATAATATTAATAGTCTTCTTAACCATCACACTTAAGTAATTATTTTGGCAGATTTCAATCGGTAAATCACTACAAAGCATGCAAAAGAAAACTTTGTGTCATAATATTCATATGAAGATGATGAAAGGAACATTGACTTATTTTAGAGCGTGAAAGGTGATGGGATTTTAGTGCTTAGTTCAATCAACTGATCATTGTTTCCAAGACTATGACATGTCTCAATTTACATCTTAGAAAATCCAAGCTTCCAGGAACTTGCAAATAATGCTCCTGATGGTTTCAAAATAGCTGGTATCAAATGCACCTTCAGTAGATCCAGCAACGAGGCTTGTCCTATTCGTTACAAAGCTCAAGGCACATGCAGTTTTTATTCTGTATTACACCAGCTTTTTCCTGACATCAACTTGGAAGATAGCACAAATAGATTCATCGTTCCTGCCAAATATAATGTTGGAAGAGTTGAAGTCTTCGTGTGTCCTGGTAATTTAAGAAATGGTATTGTGAGCTTTGTTGCAAAGTCCACCGAATCTGTTGAGTTGGTGCCACAACAGTTATCACTGGGAGCTGACACTCGACTGAGACTTTCTTGGGAAACGTTGATCAAGTTTAATCCTGAAAGGTTGGAGGTGAAACTGCGTGGACTCACGTCTATAGGTATGCCTAGTTTTGTAAAAATTGCAACCTTTGCTCACTTACACTTGACACTAGAGATAAAGATAGAACTTTTTACGTTGTGAGATCGTACCACAGAACACTTTTTACCTGAGAGATGAATGAAAAATTTCGTTTTCCAATATTTCGTGTAGCTCTTTATTACGTTGCAGTTATTTTTCACCCTACCTTCCACCCAATTCTAGGTAGTGATGCACGTGTTCAACTTGAAGTTGTAAAATCATTTGACGGTTCGGATTATACATTAAAGTTTAAGACTGGTACTCTCAACGTAAACAATTTCCTAGCAAAGTTTGGAATCGATGCCTCCCAGATGATAAGTTCTGATTTGCAGTTTGCTAACAATAGAATGGGCCTTGCAACTCTGATTATGCAAAAGCCAATAGTTGGTGGACTTTTTTCACCTGGTGGTGGATTCGAAATTATTGCAACAGGAGCAATAGCGGCACCAGAACTTCCTGCTGATGCTTCAAAATTTTACGTCATTGTGCAAGATTTCAAAGAAGGCACGTCAAATTCTGCAAATGATGGATATGGCAAGCCAATTGGGGCAATTTTTGCACTTTATCAAAGTATGCAGCAATCTTTACTGTTAATTTTTCTCTTTAACTCTAAACTTATTACTTCTTTTTTAACATTTTTACTATCGGTTCGAAGTTCGTTTTCTAAATAAGTTGTCATATAGTAAACACATATAACATATACAAATCGGAAGCATACAATGAGTGAAAATATATATAATAAATAATTTACTTGAAATTGGCTGTATTGTCTAGAAATATGATAGTTAATGCAGGACCTTTTTAGGAATTCTCGCTTGGGGAGCATGTAAAAACATGACTATTAGCAATCATGCACCTGTTACGTAACGCTAATTCTTCCGTTTTCCAGACCTTCCCCCCCCTCTCTGTAACGCTCCGTAATGCAAGATTGAACTCTCCTCCTACCATTATGTAACAAAATCAATGCTTCTTACCTCCATACCAAAGTAAGAACAACTCAGAACCTTTGATGAATAAAGAAGACCTTTTATGCCCTCGAAAGGATGCATAACAGACAATTTTTGCACTTTGTCAATTCAATTCAATTCAATTTTCCAATTTAAATTCTGCCTCTAAGTACAAAACAATACATCAATAAATAGAAAAAAAAACACAACAAACAAAGCAGAATTCTTAAGGAGGAACCTCCTAAGTAGATTAACTAACGAAAAACAAGACAAACAGACTCATAGCATGGGTTTGTTGCAGATAGGAAGAGTTATTGAGGGAGGCAATTACTGCAAAAACGCTAAATGTGTATGCAAAGAAAATGACAGTACATTTGGGATCTGGGGGTTTCCCCCTAGAAAAAAATTTGAAGATGGCATTCTCTAGAACGTCAGAAAAACGCCTTTCGTTTGGAAGGAAAGCGTATCCCCCTCACCCGGCTTCAACGAATTATAAATACCATTGTTTAAATATGAAATAGCTACAGCCAACTTTTCTTATTTTGCTTTTGCCTGTCCACCAACGTAGGGGAATTATGGCCAGGTTGGAAGCTGGTAGGCTTTTCAGTGGGCTATCCTAAAGGTGATTAAACGCTTTATTTTAGTAAAAAGCCTAACACACTGCCTAGTTCTAACAGCTCCTTATTTTTGGACCTCTTTTCATCAAATTTTGGTACTACTAGTTCCTTATAGCTTCTTTAAGAATTTTTACTGCACATATAATGCCAGAAAAGTGGTATAGAACTAAGAAAAATTCACTTTCAATTTTGGCTAGAACTCAAGAACTCAAGAATACAGTCACAAATAAGTTAGAAAAGAAGTTTTGTAAATATATCTAAGTGAATTTTGGCTGTAAATGAATGGGACCGGCTTTCTATTTCTAGATTAATTGCAGTTATATTTTTTCAAATTGCAAAGTTCCTAAGACTTTTTCCGTATAAGTATAAAACACGTATAAGACGGCAGAAATATTTATGAAACTTATACTACTTAGAAATATTTTTGCCGTCTACATGTAAGTTTCTTGTAAAGTGGTTTCTTATAAAAAGCATGCACTAAAATAGCACCTGTGTTACAAAAAGGCCCCCTTTGTCAATGAATGGGCTTGCAATGAATTCACGTAATGAATTCTCACAACAACTGAGCCCACATTAATCAGACTTTCTTAGCACTATTTTTGGAGCCGCAATGCACTTGCACCATCCGTCCTTTGGATGGGACGCTAAACTAGGGGCCCCATGCCTGGATGCAGCATGCAGAGTAGACCTAAATTAGTTGATAAAGCTAGGTATAGCAGCCTACTCAAAATAAAGCAGACAACAACAACAATACTAATGCTACAAACAAAACGGAGTCGACTATTTGAACTCGGGAACAAATGAGTTTATCTTTTGAACTTTTCATGCACACGCATTACAAGGAGCAAGCTCTTTCTTTCACTTTAAAGCCTCCTTTTTCTGGCAAATAAATGATCTTTTCTGAATGAAGAAAGTGAGATATTGGCCTATCTATCTCATGTATGTATCTGTGACAAGCAC
>WIPJ01067816.1:70114-100340 GCA_018155075.1 Cassiopea andromeda
GAAGCAGGGGGCAGGAGGCATAAGCATAGGAAGCAGGGGGCAGGAGGCATAAGCATAGGAGGCGGGGACCCTCCCCAGCTGGGCAGAAATCCGTTTCACTCAGGCAAATTTTCTGAAAGAACAATAGGAAATTCTTTTATAGAGCGTTTGCAGCCCCCCAAAGTTGACGTCCTCCTACACCCATAACTAAAAGATATATAGTTTGTTTTGATTTCCTTACTTATTAATTTTGATTTGCAATTACAAAGCCATTGTATTTTAATTACTTATCCCTTTAACAACTGTGATATCTTTAGGCTAGTATAGTTGTGGAGTCGAATTTTCTTGAAAATTGCTTATTTGGAGGAAGGATGTTTAATAAATGGAAATGGGTGGTGAAAGTTTCCTCTATTTGGGCCCCTCTACTATTTGGGACCAAAAAGTTATAGTCCACAACTGTAATAGAGGCACCTCTTTTTCCAAAGGAGGAACTTCTATTTCCATACACAAATCTATTATCATTAGCACTCTCCAATTATGAACAAAGAACTGCAAGACTCCCGGGCTCATAACTAAGTATACCAAAAAAGGATTTTGCTACTCTGCCTTAAAGGCTTGAAGCGATATCCCAGCAAAGAGTAGAGAAGTGCAAACACTTTGGCGCTTCAAAAAATAACTAAAAGTGTACCTGAAAAGCTAAGGATACTAAAAATATGTTCTCTAAAACACGGCCCTCTGGATGAACAGCCCCAAAAAAGTTTTCTTCATATATTTTACTACTTAAAATTTTGCTAATCATTAATTAAACTATAGAAACTATTTCTGGTTTATAGCTGAAGAGTTATTCGTATATGCTAAATAATGATGAATGAATGAATGAAGGAATGAATGAATGAATGAATGAATGAATGAATGAATGAATGAACATCTCCATATGAAAGGCTATTAATAGTTTATCCAACTTTATACATTAAATACATGCTTGATTTTTAGCCTTCTCAACTGGTGGTATAGGCTTCATTGCTGAAAACCTTATCGCAACTGACTGTGATGGAGCTAAATGGAAAATGTGCAGCTTCCTTAAAACTTACATTGGTGATGTTCTAAATATGAAATATGTTGGCCAGATGCTGCCAGGACGAGTGACCATGATCACAAAGCATGAACTGCGTTTTGACCTTGCCATCTCTGTAATGTTTTATAGCAGTTTTACTGTATCTAAACTTGATTCAAGGAGAGGAGGAGATCGACTGTCATTCGAAGCAAACATTTACATCATGCAAACCTCTGATAGCTTTTCAGGTTACACGCTAAATTTTACTTCAACTCAGCGGAACTGACAAAACATTACCATACCTCAGAAATACATCCACTTTTAACTCGTAACTAATATATTCAAATAATATATTTGATTGGCAATTAGCTCGACTATTTGTTTATTTCAAGCTCAAAACTGTTGTCTGCTCATTTATGACACATCAGGAAATGGATGACGAGAGGATTCTTCACTTCAACATTTCTTTTCTAGAAAGTAAGACTCTACAACTCACCACAAACCATTACGTCATCTTTATCATGATTGGTCAATGCATTTGTTTTGCCCACCAAAAGCCGCGGCTCTGGTAGGCAAAAGAAGCGAATTGACCAATCACAATAAAGATGACGTAATGGTCTGGTATGTGTTCTAGAGTCTTATTGGCCTCTTGATTCTACAAAAAATATTAAATTTTATACTAGAAGCTTTTTAAGACAAGTTATTTTAATTGCTATAATCATAATTATTTTTGCATTATTACTATATGGAAACATTTTTAATAGGAGAAATATATGATGATGGAGCAAACAAAATAATGCTGAAATTTGGATTTGATCCGAGACAGTCTACTGACGGAAGAAACCTGTTAGGAGTCAATTATGCAAGAATGAACCCAGTTCATGCTAGAATGGAACTGCCAGCAACTGAACATATGAGAGCTGTTGGTAGGTTGTTTACATGTAGGATTGCAAGCTGATACGCATGCGTCACTATAATGCTGATGTTGATGGTAATGATTTGGTGTTTACAATGATGATTATGAAGTTGTTTATATTTTCACGGCACAATTAAGGGCTGATGAATCATCATCATCTTCATCTTTATCATAATCATCATCATCATTATGATAAAGATGATTGTGATAAAGACGATGGTGAGTAAGATAATGATGATTATGATAAAGATGATGATGTTGTTGATGATGAAGACAATGATGACAGTGATGATGTTGATGATGATAAAGATGATGATAATGACGACGATGATGATGATGATAATGACGATGATGATGAAAATTTTAATCTAGCGTTCATTAAATTTTAGAGTTTCAATCACGTCTCTACATTGGATCCGTTGGAGAAAATGAAATTGAATTTTATGGAAGCATGAGCAGAGAGTATCTTTGGTACAGCAATGAGGATCGTAACCCAAGAGTTAGATTTGTAAGCGAAAGAAATGGATTGAAATTAAAGAACATATTCAATGCATTTGATGTCTCTGACAAACACAAATTGTTGAGGAGAGCTAGGTTCAATAAACAAGTTGTAGTTGGTTACACTTCACTGAATGAAGGTATGTATGAAATGACTTACCATAGAAGATTATGTGATATGAAATGACTGACATGATGTGATATGAAGTGATTGATTTGATGTGATATGAAATGATTGATATGATGTGATCTGAGATGGGCAGTATCTTATCTTAGTATCTTGAAGATATTATATAGATAATGAAGATATTATATAGATAATGCGATCTGCAGCAGTACCTTGTAAAGGGATGCTTTCCTTTTGAAGTACCTGTAACTTGTAATTAGATACTAACTTAGCTGACCAACTGCATCTTGTAATAAGATATATTGTTGACTTGTGGCAGCTTTAGTGCTATCATAGTTGATGGCTAATGACTTCTGGGATCTTATAAGTAATTAGAAATTTCTCTAGCTTGCATTACAATATTGCGGCGGGTAAACGCGATATTTCTATGAAGAATCCATAATAAACGGGGAAAGTGAGGATCTTAGGGCTGAAGTCAATCAAAATCTTGAAGACTTTTACTAGAGCATGCTATTGCTAAAGGGATATTGATATGCAGAGTTTGCCTTCCAGAGCATCAACATACCACATAATCTAGTAGCCCTGTTGAAACACTCTACTCTCAAATTCTCTTGTAAGAACGGGTTGACTGGCTCTGTAATAGATCTTTGCTGTAGATTTTTACAATTTTGCATCAACTTTCTGAAGATATTCTTAGCAATAATATCTTTAGCTTCTGATACATTACGCATTAACATTTAGCTGCATGTAAATTGACATTTAACATTTAACATTTAAGCAATTAGTTGCGTATACTCCAAAAATAATCACAAATCGTTATGATCATAGAAGAGAAACTGTTCTAGAAAGGGAAACATAACAAATATTGTTATGCACCTACTCTCAGGTGCCAATTAAACGCCCCCCCGCTTATTAATTTTTCGACTTTTCTCCAACCCCCACTGACTTTATTAGGACTCCCGTTCATTAATTTTAAGGAAATTGAATTTTTTACAAACCCCTTACTTAATATCCTTTCTTTATTGGTAATATTTACGCCCGATTTTCATGGCAAAATAGCGTACTGCTTTATATAATTGATTTGATTTTGATTTGATTTGATGTAAACATGTTTAGGGAGGGTATCCCTTCAGCCGTAGCTGGTTTTCAAGGGGCCCTCCATTTACATACAAAGATACCATTAAAATCTAAAACCTAATTACAATTATCCTCTAACGATAAATTAAGAAAAAAAGTCAAATATATAAATAGGTTAGGTAAATATATAAATACTAAATTACTAAAATAGAAGTCAATTTTGGCTCAAGTTTTTAAAACTGATTAAGGTTGGTGCCGACTTTATCTCAGCTGAGAGGCTGTTCCACAATTTTGATCCCCGGAACGAGAACCCTTTTTGTCCACTGGCCGTATTTCGTTTAGGGATATGAAGATCAGTAGCAGTGATCTATATGCTTTATATAATTAAGTTTTATGTTCTATGACAACATATTTTTGTTCTTTCCGTCTTTGAATAATCATTTAAAGTCTTTTCTCAAATTCCAATCCCCGTTTATTTTGACCCCCCGTTTATTTTATCTCCCACACCCCTGTCATCAAATTTTGGAATTTTTTCCAACTCCGCTGTCTATCTGGAACCCTCATTTATTTGGCACTTGAGAGCATCAACTTTCTAGGTCTCGGGAATCTAGCATTTAGCTTGTTTTGTATGATAAAAAGCGTGTGTTCAGCTTTGGAGGCATGATTACTCATCAAATGTAAAGAGAGCTGCGAAATAGGATCTTGAAAGCAAACAAGAGTATTTTATTGAGCACTATTAAATACACTTGTTCGCAAAGTTGTTGTATTCTGTTCCCCGTAACAATTTATTGACATATATCTCTTAAAGATAGCTGCTGTTCTCAACCAATTTCTCTCTCTCTCTGTGCATGAAACACTGATAGAATACAGCATATTTAGGCATATTTTCTCCATACGAGGGAGCATCCAAGTGCTAGTATAATGAAAAGTGCTACCACCTGTTAATGGGGCTTCTAGACCCACGTAGCATATGTGCTATATAATTTGACCATGTACCAGCTATAAAGTATACAATTAGGAGCATTTGCCATGTACCCTTTAGTAAGGTATTTTTATAACAGTACCTTAAAATTTTATCTTAGATACTTCTGTTGAAATTATTTAACATCCTGTAATAAGAAAATTTTTATTGTGGCTAACAGTATTATATAATTAGATACTTTTTGCTACACCTAACAGCATCTTGTAATAAAGTAAACTTTAACAGTTATCTTACCCATCTCTGGATGTGATATAATATGATATGACGTGGTGCTATATGATGTGAAATGATATGATGTGATATATGATATGGTACGATATGATATGATGTAATATGATCGATATGATTTAAAATGATACGATATGATATCAAGTGATATGATGAACATGATATGATATGATTTAATATGATGTGATTTGATATAACATGATGGGATATGATATGATCAATATGATTTAATATGATATAATATGATATGATCGATAAGATTTAATATGATACGATATGAAATCAAATGATATGAATAACATGATATGACATGCTTTAATATGATATGTGATGTTACATGATGGGATATGATATGATATGATTGATATGATTTAATATGATGTGATGCGATATGATATGATATGATATGACATGACATGATATGACATGATTGATGATATTATAATATTGATATGATGCAGTGTGAAATAATATGCGTGATGTGGTGTGACGAATAAAAAATATTATTGGCTTCTAATATCCGTTTCTTAGAGTGGGAAGTTCCAGAGTTTGATATCAAAGTTAAGAAAGGTCTTCATTTTTATGGTAAATTGACTCTTAAGACGGAAGAGACATATGATGCGACCATAAATCTCCTTGAAAACATGCAATTGCAAACAATTATCCATTTGAGACCATTGCGATATGGCAAAATGGCGAACAGTACTCGAGGAAAGCCAACATTCCAGCATGTTAACCTCTTTTTACACAAGGACAAAGAGAGGCCAGAACTAGGACCAGACCTCGTATCTGAAGGTCAAACACAATACCTGACAGGGTGAGAATTGATGAATAATTTCGTAGTAATGTCTGGTGTGCAATAACCCAATAGAATCCATTCTAAAATCATCAACTCTAATCCTTCAATGTCCTAAGTATGAAGTAGATTTTGAGTGATCGTGATTCAGTAATTCAGTGATTCAGTGATTATGCGATAAATGCTTTTTGGCTCTTTATTCAAGTTTGGCGACAATGTCACTAATATTTTTTGCTTCAACAGTATGTGGTTTGTTGGTTTTGTGAGTAATTCACTGCACTGGACAGCTTCCCTTCTAGAAGAGAATCTGAAAACAAAAATCCACCCCTGTAGAGGCATATACATGTGCATGGATGTGCCTTTGCAAAGGCCAAGGCTTGGTGAATGCCCTATCCCCTTACCCTAAGTACGCGCAGGCGTCTCTGATTGCATTGTACTCTGTGTTAGAATTGTCTTCCTAAAGGAGGATTTTTGCCATCTATTGTCTTGAAGATCGAAACTTTGATTTTCATTAAATCATTTCAATTCACCCCTCTTTTCTTCTATAGCTATGCTGAAACTGTTGGCCTAGAAGGCCCCTTCCGGTCTGAATCAATAAGTAGAGGTGGAACAAAATTTCAACATCAAATCAAATTAAAGGGTAATTTATACAAAGAAGTTGACAACGTTGAAGTAACACTCACCACAGATGCTGAAGACAAGCCAAGTGATTTTGAATTCAAGGTATTTCTCTGACTTTCTGTCTTTTCAATTCTTCCTGTCTTTTCCTATCGTCCTCTCATTTCCATTCTTGCTGTCTTTTCTACTCTCTCTGTCTTCTCTCTTTTCACGGCCTTTTTCCTTTTGCCTATCCTTCATTTGGCTTCTGCAATTTTTTAAAGAAAATGAGCATTAGTATATCATATTTCAAATCAATTTAACCAGGCTTCATGTTTAAGTTGATTTTCTATTCTTCTTAAAAAACATATTTGTTTAGTTTACGATTGTTTTCAATCAATTCCAATTACGAGATAAATCCATTAGGATATATATATAAACTTTTCGACGTTAATACTTTGATCCCCAAGCATGGCATGAGTTCTGAGAGTTTTGAGTTATTTTTGCCAATTTTAGTACCAAATTGACATATTACAACAAGCAAAGGCAAATGTTAATGGAAAGCTAAGAGAAGTTCTAAAAGACATTACGAATCAAGCGAAGAAAGGAAGAGATGCTGCCAAGGAAGAGGCGGATAATATCCAAGAGCTTCTATATACCTACAAAAACCGAAGTCAAGGATATTTGAATGAAATGTCTTCTGTAGAGGAGCAAGTACACAACATAAACAGAGATGTTGATTTGGCAATGATTGATATATCCAATGATTGTATTAACCAATGCAAAACAGGTATTTAATTAATTTCACTGTGTTATATATTCATCGACCTAAGCTATCCTATAAAGATCTCCTCAGTAGAAATACTCTTACTGATTATCAGTTTCTTAATAATGAGTTATATCCTGCTTCTCTACCATCAATATTACTTTCTTTTATGACGGTTAAATATGCTGACCAGATTGCACACCTATCAAGCCTAGCTTTCTGTCTTTTCCAGTTTTTATACCTCTAACAATTTTCTCCTATCAGTAACTAATAAGATTTGATGTTTATATTGTCTTTGACCTTCAGTTAGTATGCCAGGAATTGAATGGAAAGAAGATTGTCTGCAAGGATCAGGTGGACAGCGCAACATGAATTGTATGACATGGAATGCAGACAAGGAGAAGGTTGTCAATGTGATTTGTGTTTTGAAATGCGAAGCAAAGAAAACAGCTGCTGCAGGAGAGGCTGCTTCCAACTTGAGAGAAATAAGGGTAGGTAGGAATTTTGCTTTACAGAAATAAAAGCACAAATTTTGAGGATATATAATGACCTAGAATATTTAAAAATCTGTTGAATTAAAATGTGTTGCTTTTTATTCCCTTACTATAGAAATTAATAAATTTTACTTCAAGTAAACTACCTGAAGTTAACCATCTCGAGTTAATGATTATAATATTTTTAGGTCTTAGTGAACAGATATCGTGAACAGAAAGTTCTCCATCAAGATATTGGTAAACTTATTGAGCTCATCGAGCAAGGAGATAAAATTGCTAAAGGTACAAAAGAGTTAGTAGAAAGCAAGACCGACATCCAAGATGAAGTCAATGAACTACTTACTCTCTCCGGTGACATTGTGGAGCTTAATATCTTGAAAGTCGATGCACAGTTGAAGACCATCTCTCCTCCATGCTTACCATTCCATTTGGATTTCACCCTGAAAACAACACAGCTATCAAATCACAATGGCATCTATCCTATCTGCTTTAATGGAGAGTTTTATAAAAATGTTGGTCTCCGAATGATGAGAGTGAAGTACACTGCAATAGATGACATGTACAAAGCCCTTGAGGAAGCAGAGCTCCGCTATGCAAGAATTCGTGGCATTAAGAAAAGTTTGAGCAGAGTAGAAAAGCAAATTAAAAAAGAATCAAAAAGAGGCAGCACTCCAGCTCAACCTGTCGACGATCCTGTTGAGTTGATGTTGACAAAGATTGCAAAGAGAAGAATTCCAGCATTTACTTTGAAGGGTGACAAAACTATTTTAGCATTTCAACATTATTCACCATGGGCAACAATCAAGAGATCTGATCCTTTTGATATGGAGTCAAAGTCCCCTTATCGTCAAGCGAAGCATGATATAGCACGTTTTCAAGGTATGTGTTGTGCATGAATAGTAAAATATAGATGTCTCACAGGCGCCAACTTAGGGGTTTTGTCGGGCCTAGACCTCTGTCCTTTCTAGTAATTGAATAAAATTGCCCTTTTGTAGTGGCTTTTCTATATCACGAAGGGTGCTTTTGCTAATGTTGAAGAGGTCTGATTCTGAAAATTTTGCTGGGGCTTTTCATCAGGTCATTTTTTCCTACCTTGCCATAAGAAGAATTAGCAATAAGCATAATTGGTTGGTCTTTAGAGCAACGATATCAGTAAACCTCTCATAGTATTTCCTCCACATATGAACCGGGAAAGCATTATTCACAGGCCGTATCCTCTGTTAAAAAGTTTTGATGTGCCCATTTCATGGACTGGACCTTGCCCTCGAAATTCTTAATTGGACGCCTGTTTCATGCTTTTACCGTATATTCTACTTAGAATTCATTGCCTAGACCTTTGCTACTTTGACCTTTTTCATTCAGACCTTTGGTACTTAGACATTTGCTACTTAGACCTTTGTATATTCTACTAAGTAGTAGCTCCAGTGTTTACTAAATTAAGACATTTTTCATGCTCTCATTTATGCATACATCTCTGTTTTTCTGTGCACTTTCTTTTGAATAAAAGAGCTATCCTATTAGAAAAGTTACCATATATAGCAGCTAGATTCTTCTTGTTACTTTACGGCTTCTTTTTTTCGTAGCAAAGTCAGCATGTCATCAGACAAGGGAGATCATCACGGAATTCAATGATATTTCCCAAAACCTGCAGCACCTATCAGCCAATTACAAGCATGGGAAACTTATCTATGGGCAAGCCAAGAAGTCCATAATTCAGGATCTTCAAAATTCGCATTCAGAAATAACCAAAATGAGTAGGAAATATAAATATATTTATAATTATAAAATTTTTTGCCTATGTGTATTTGCAGATCCTACTATTTTCCTTCGATAATCTTGTATTCTCTAGCTTCCAGATGCCAAAATGACTTTATGATAAATTGAATTTTCATTTTCCAGTGAACAGAACCACCTTATATAATGCTGAAAAGAGGGACATGCTATTTTGGTACAAGCTTACTAAGGAAGGTAAATTGTTGTGTACTGAGTTACACCTTAAGATGCATGCTGATGTGTAATGCACAGCTAACAATTTTAGTATTTTTGTCTCCAAACCAACTTACATTTTGCACGACCCTATCTTATTTATAAGACGTATAATATCTTATGTTAACTTTTCTCTTCCCAATTCTAAAGACATGGCTTGATCTTATTGGATGCAGCACTAGATATGTATCAAACTACTATTGATGTGGAAGTATTTTTATGTCGGTGTCACTTTGACTGCACATTGACTGCACCTTGATCACATTGATGGCATGTTGATAGCTCGTTGATTGCAAGTGATTGCACGTAGATTTCACGCAGATTGAATCTGCAAGATAAATTTCGCTTTCATTCACAACTACTGAAATAGTTTCGATTTCTAATTTTCATTTGCTCATTCAATGTCATATCCTCAAAGCTGTTTTTAACCCTAAGATTGCTAAAGGAAGAGGGAACTTGAAATATAGAAAAATGTCTTATCTTGACGACGTCCTTTTAAATGTATTGTATCCTAGGCATGGCTGACTATCTACAAACGTTTGGGAATCGGCTTATTGAACAGAATAAAAGAAGTTTGTCGTTCTTGAAACGTGATTTATCATTATTTTATGGAATGGATGACTTTGTTGGTCACTTGAAAAGTCTTGGTAATGGTGCTGTGGAAAGATCGACCGTTGATGGTAGTGCCAGATATAAGAAGATTATGAGTATAGCAGAAGTTGGAAATGTAAGTAACCTTCAGTGGCGCATTGAAAGACTTGTTAATGAGTGATGATCGCAATATGCCGACGGACTATTAAATTTCCCAGAATTTCCGACAAATGATGATCGATTACCGACAAATAATGATCGATTACCGACAACGATGATCGATTACCTACAAATGATGATCGATTACCGACAAGCAATGATCGATTACCTACAAATGATGATCAATTACCGAAAAATGATGATCTATTACCTACAAATGATGACGACAAACTATGATCGATTACCTACAAATAATGATCGATTACCGACAAAAGATGATCGATTACCGACAAATGATGATCGATTACAGACAAATGATGATCGATTACCGACAGGCGATTTTCGCAAAGTACGATTTTACCGAAAGGCTATAGAATTACCGACGATTTCAGTAAAACTGGGGGAGGAATGTGGCTCTCCACACAGCCCCTACTTTTGCACGACCTTGGTAGTCTTTACAAAATATTGGCTTTTATTCGGGGTCTTTTTAACGTACAGTTCCACACAAAATGTGAAGTTCTAACAAGATTTGCGCAGTTCAAACGAAAAGCATGTTTAATTCACAATCTTATTATTTAGTGACCTAAAGGTTTAAAAACGTAAATAGCAGTAACAAAAGTAGATTTAGATATGAACAGTAGGAGAAAAGCAGCCATAGATAAAATCGTTAGTGGTAGTAGCATTTATCTACCCTTTCTTGCCAAAAGCAGGCAGTTCTATCCCATCTGCAACCAAAAGAACATAACATCGCCGGATTCTATGTACAGTTCTAAATTTTTCTTTAATAAAACCCCTGCTTTTATGATGCCATTGTCATCTGAATTTTAATCATTGCATCATAATCAAAACTATTCTCATCAACATTGCATTTGCAACTAACTTCGCTATGCCCACTCCTTTTAATTCCATAATCATCTTCAGATCCTTCAACATCATCAGAGTCAATTACAATCGCAAGCAAGAACAATATTCCTTTAATATACTTACAGTTTGCTTGGTACTTGAAATCTTTGAGGTGTGCAAATTATTACATATTGAATATTTCATTTTCAGGAACTTCAAAGGGCACTTTCAATGAATTTAGAAGACGCAGAAACTGTCATCACCAAGCTCAAAGATAACATTCAAAACCTCTACAAATCATCGGCAATATGTTCATAGTATAGCAAACTATCTCTTTATATAACAAGTTCACGTTCTGAGCATTTTAAACCAAATATATTTCCAATGAAACCTGGGGAGGAGAATGCATGATGTAATGACTCTTTATTCGTCTCTATTTCTTAAATTTTTCTATCTTTCTCAGTTGTTCCTTTTCAGTTCTTCTTTTTCAAGTCTTCCTTTTCAGTTGTTCTTTTTCACCTGCTTCCTCTTAATCCTTGTGAATGTCATTTTGACCTATGCAGACCTTGGCTTCCCATAGTGTCCTTTGTCAATAGCAAAATTTTATCCTCCACCTTTTTGCAACATTGTTGTGACATTGTTTCTTGTCTCTGGACTTACGCAAATGTACCCAAATATCATCTCATTGGCCAAAAAAATGGCACCGTGAAGTCATTCTCTCGCATTAGAACACTAGATGCGTTTATGGATGCGTTCATGAATTTTATCCCCCACTTGCGTTCATGGATTGACATCACATGCTGCTGCAAGGGACCACGTGACCCCCTGAGTTTTATATTGAGGTAATGGTTACAATAAAACATGAGCAGATAACGATAACATTGATTGGGGGAGTCTTAAAACTCGAAATTTTACGTAACAACGGGGGTGGATGGTACTAGACTTGTCACGATGCGTTACAAAAGGTGGTTTAGTGGTAAAACTAGGCGAATTTGGGTGTTACGTAATTATTGAAAAGTCTCTTACAGCAAGCAATGGGAATATTTACTTAACTATGCTCATGAAAATTTGCAGACCAAGGCATGTTTGCTAGATTAGTTAAGAGGGCATGAACCTTCTTTTGTGTCATAACGATAACAAAGTGCATTCTTCAAGCCAGACTTATTGTCTTGTCTTTTTGCCAAAATCAACAAAGCGTTTCGACCTCATCCAATTTGCGCATCTTAGATTACGAGCGTGATTACTAAACACTTCTCACACAAAGACTTTGTTTTCACCACGAATACAAATGTGCATAACCTGACTTGAGCTCTACTGGTACCATATATTCCCTTTATCTCGGTTATCATCTTTTGGCCTACCTACAAATTCATCTGACACATTCTAGTTATCACACTAGGTCTTCAGAGCATGACACTGACCTATCAGAAATCAATCACATGCTGAAACATAACAAACTTTAAGGTGAGCTTTTAAGTTTCATGTCTTGGCACTTGTTCATATACATGAATAATGAGAAAGGAGAAGATATTAATTATCGAAGCGTTTGTTTTAAAGATGAACGTGTACCTAGTAATATGCATGTACAAGCAAAACACAGATAATTAGACTCGCACACGCAGTTATATATCGGCTTGTGCTTGTGTTTCCTCGTTTGTTGTGTGTGTGTTGTAAGTTTAAAGGTTAAAGGAAGACTATTGCTTCAATCGTTTCAATTGTTTGAAAATATCATTTTAGAAGTCAAATTTTGCTGAAGCCAGAGACAGCAAATAGCAAAACGAGTAAACTTTTTTAGTACGATTAACTCATGTCTTCAATAAATATTCGCTTTTTCAAAAACAAGTCCCATGTTGGGGTTTAGTTTTTGCTTAATAGAACTTAATAGATGATAGTCATTCCAATCCACAATTAACCTGATGTCCTTTTTTCTTTCCCATCATTTTGCTACTAAGGGGAATTTTAATTTTTCAGGAATTTAACAGACATTTCTTTTATACTTAAAGCTATACTTAGTCTAAATAGAAAGAGGACAAAGATAATCTTCTGGTAATAAATCATATAATTAGATCTATCATATGAATTATTAAAAATCAGGCTCCCATATCGCAACAGAGAAATGCTTGTCAGTAAATATCAAGTTAAAATACGTCAAATTATTTCAAGCTAATCCTTAATTATCTCATAAATGGCTGTACTTTTTGATGGTTTTTTAAACGACTCTAGATTCCTTTAGCCTTGCCTAAATCTTTGATTATTGATCGTTCCAACAGAACATGAAAATGTCAAGACCAGTTGTAATCTTGAGCTGGTTCGTGTTTGTTTATTGTTCTGACGTAATCACTGCCTCGTGGACAAAAAGATCTACAGGTAATCATGAATATTCCATTGAACAGAAAACGTCTGATCTATCGTTGCATTTATAGAGGGAGGAGGCATACTCTCAGGTGCCAAATAAATGCCCCCGTTTATTAATTTTAAGGAAATTGACTCTCTTTACAAACCCTTCACTTCATTTCCATTCTTTGTTAGTACTATTTAAGCCCAATTTTCATAGCAAAATAGCATATTGCTGTATATATTCTCAAATTCTACTCCCCCCCTTTCTTTTGATCCCCCGTTCATTAAATTTAGGACATTTTTGCAACCCCCTGTCCATTAGGGCCCCATGTTTATTTGGCACTTGAGAGCATTAGAAGAAGATTTTACTGAGACATCAGTTGCAAACTGCAGTTTAAATATACATTTAAGACTAATAACCACGTTGAGCAACACTGTGAAGTTAGATCGAAGACAAAAAGACTCAGCATTTTCTTCTGATTTCCTTTAATAACAATTCCAGCTTATTTCGAAACTACCTTGACTCAATTACTTCGACACTACCATTATCAAGATGTTTCGGGATTACCCCTAATTGCACCCTCAATTAATAATTTAGAAAAAATTGGGTAGCTTTATAGATGGTAAAACATGGCAATTCAATAAGTGAAAGACCAAGGACGGGTGGACAGGAGGAAATTCCTAAATATAGCTTATAAAAAGCCCCCAATTTTTTCTAAGTTATTAACTGAGGGTGGGATTAGTTTATCTCGAAACGTCTTAATAATGGTAGTGTCGCAATAATTGAGTGTTATAACGATAGTGTCACAATAAGTGAGTCTTGTTAGGTACCGAAATAAGCTGGAATTGTCATTAAAGGAAATCAGAAGAATATCCTAAGTCTATTTGTCTTCGATCTAACTTTATAATGTTGCTCATCATGTTTTTTATTCTTAAATTTTATTATTATTTTAGCAAAATTTGGATATAAGGTACTAAAACCGACAAAACATCATTGTCAGTTTTAGTTTACATTTTCATGTATGAATCAGACGCTACCATTCATATTGAAAAATCCATTGGATGCTAAAAGATTCAACCAGTGACAGAATTACCATCGAAAAACCCATTAACATTGACAAGCCCTTTATATACGATTGCAACAATAGGACGTTTCGGAGCATACTCGTCCCATCATCAGTTGTAAAAGTTGTACTGTGGCACCAAGAGTGAGGGGTTAAGCTAAGTGGGACATAGCGGAACAATAGGCAGTAAACATGCAGAAAGAGTGCAGGTTGTTTAAAGTTTAAATAGGCAGAAAAGCAAATTGAACGTAAACAGGAAGAAAATGCCTGTATGAGGAGATATACTTGAGGAAATGGAACGTAAACATGCAAATTGCCTATATATTCGTCATGGCCCTTGTTCTTCAATTTACAGGAATTTGTTCATATATCAAAGAGTCAATTCCAATTAATCTTTTAGCCCTATATTCTAACACAAGCCCTTAGCCATGGTATGGCATGAGTTGACAAATGCCACCCCTGGGCAACAGGTTGCCAGCATTTTACCAACCCTGGTAGTTATTTTGTAATTTTTTATTGTTGTTTTATCTTTGTAGCTAAGGACAGATCTCCTGAGACTTTGGTTAAACTCAACTTTGGTCTTTGTGACACAATAAAAAAGCTCAATTTCTCCTCCACATACATTATCAATTTGATTTCGATAACATAAAAAATTCTCTCAGATTTGTACTGCGTGACTCTTCCAGGGCAGTTTTCCCACCCTTAAACACAGGCCTGGTTACAAGCTTGTACTAACAGTTCCTGAAATTCAATTTAATTTTGATATTTTCTCAGAGACTCCAAACCTGCAAGAGCTTATGTTGAATCCTCCCCAGAGTTTCAAAATCGGAGGCACAGATTGTACTTTTACAAAAATAGAAAGTGACTGCCCTGTCAAGTACAAAGGAAAAGGCACGTGCAGTTTGCATTCTGTATCACAACAGCTTTTCCCTGATATCAACTTGGAAGAGAGTACAAGTAGATTGATTGTCCCTGCAAAGTTTAACGCCAAAAGGATTGAGATCTTTGCTTGTCCACAGAATGAAAAAAATGGAGTGTTCAGTATTGCAGCAAAGTCAACTGAGTCTGTTGAACTGGCACCACATAGATTGACACTGGGAGCTGAGACAAAGCTGACGATCTCATGGAATACCCTGATTGCGTTTGATCCAAAAAATCTTGAAGTGAAGTTAGATGGGTTCACCTCCATTGGTAAGATTACTACGTTCCTTGCCCATGAATTGCATTCTTTACTATTAAAGTTATGCGTTTGCTCCCCAGTGCTCGATATCAATAGATCCTGCATTCTTTCATACGTATTTGAGTGTCCGTTAGAGGGGACACTTATCCTGAGCCATCGACATGTGAAGTAAGGCGGCAGTTCCTTTCCTCGTCGCCTTTATCTCTCCATTGTTGCTACAAGGTACGCATTCGCTGATGGATGGCAAGAATTCAGTGAAAGCCTAGGGTCGGATTCGTACTTCAACCTTCCACCACAGGAGACAAGCGTTCTAACAGCTATGCTACACTGCTGATTCATTAGACACTAATGCCCTATGGAACAAGACTTGTTCGCTTTTGCGCTAAGTTCCTTGCCTAATGCGACAGCTGCTAGCTCCGTTTTTGCTACTAAATACATGTCTTTTTATTAAAAAGCTACTTTTTGCTTGAGCTACGATTTTCTAACTTGTCCAGGAATTGAGCCTGAGATTTTCTTAAGATTTTATTAACTTTCAATGAAAACAAATAGCTAAACTGGGTTATCTTTGCTGAACCAATCTTGTGTACTAGAAATTAAAGTCCATCCTTAGCAATTTGAATGTAACAATGACGTAACGCCGATTTTGGCAAGTAAAAAAGCTGAATGTTGGAGATTGAGCCTTGTAATTTTTTAAGATTTTGGCCATTTCAGCCTCATGTTCTCATAAACCCTTTTCTCACAAAAAACACTCATATGCGCTTTTTGGGCGAGGAGAATACCTCTGATGCTCGGCATGCATAGATTATTCTTTCGTCCTATTGCAAGATTGCAAGTTACGATCGGGTCTCATAATCAAGTTCAAGATCACATAATATTTAAAAATTCTAGGCTGCACAAATTTCAACAACATTAACCAAAATTTACAAAACAACAAAGAAATGCATAATAGGAACAAAAAGGAAGAAAACAATAACTATAAAATTACAGAATTTATAAGTTAAGAATTTTTAAGGATAATTGAGGGGAGACCCCCCCTTGTTTGAGCTTGCCTATTTCATTATGGCTGTTGCATCTTTAGTTGTCAAACTTACAATATTATACAGCCACACTGTTTCAGGTATCTTGTAAAGAATATGCAACGATCTTGTTACCAGATACATAAACAAAGCTAAGCAGCTTTTGTTCAACTGTATCACATAATTTAATAATTTTGATTCAGAGAAAATTGGTTTAGATGGACAAGTAGGACTTTTAAAAGCTACAGCTCTGATAGCTTTCTTTTGTAAGAGATGTATGGATGTGATATATATTGAGATGTGATGGGAAAATATGAATCACTCATATTGAGTGCTTCAAATTTTTAGATTGAGGACAACGACAAATAGAGCCCACATGAGATTAATATTCTTCATTCGACATAACCAGGTAATACAATATTATTCAAAAAGACTATCCCAAAAGAGTATTCAAGGTTAATCCATATTAGTCCAAGATGAAGACTATTCCTTGGACTTTTCCGGCTTGATTATGATGAGATGTTTTGAATCAACTCGAACCAGCATCAGTACATATCTGTAAGAAGAAGAAGAAGAGAATTTCTTGCCTTTCTCTTCTTCTTTGTATTTACTGATGATGGAATAGTATTGGAATAGTTTTTTGGAATAGTCTCATACTACCTGGTTATATCGAATGAAGAATATTAATATCATGTGGGCTCTATTTTGTCGTCGTCCTCATTCTGAAGATTATACAGAAGCTGCAGTTTCCATCTTCAATATCTATAGTTCTTAATTTTTTCTACTCAATAATTTTAGGTAGTGATACACAAGTTCAACTTAAAGTGGAAAAGTCATTTGAAGGCTCTGATTATACATTGACATTCAAGACTGGTACTCTCAACGTGAACAACTTCTTAGCGAAGTTTGAAATCGATGCCTCCCAGATGATAAGTTCTGATTTGAATTTCGCTAACAGCAGAATGGGAATTGCAACACTGATCATTCAAGAGCCAGACATCGGTGGACTATTTTCCCCTGGTGGTGGATTTGAAATTGTTGCTACAGGAAGAATAGCAGCACCAGAACTTCCTGCTGATGCTTCAAAGTTTTATATAATTGTGCAAGATTTCAAGGAAGGCATGTCAGAATCTGGAAGTGAAGAATTTGCTAAACCAATTGCTGCTGTTTTTGCACTGTATCAAAGTAGGTATAATTGGCATTCCATATTGACGTTTCTACTTTTTCCATTGTATTAGCCCAAGGTTTCAAACCAGTCTTAAATACACCAAAATGCTACAGTTTTCATCCTTACTTCCTACTTTATGTAAAGTCAACTATTGTCTTTGGCTCTTAATTAATTTCTAAGCAAGTTATACCACAATTCACGCCCCAACTCACTTCTTGCTTAATGTTCATATTACTTGCAGATGAGAGGGTACAAAATTTGATCAGTTCATTGACAAATATGAACATACCACGGCTACTTGCATTTAGAGACATAAACGAGGTGGCAATCACTATCGCAACCGAACAACTCTTCAACATCAATTCAAAGACCGTACGGGAATTAGCTAACAAGTTTGTACCGGTAGATGGAAGGGATATGATTTCAAAAGGACTTACTGTCATGCATAACACGCAAAACAGAAATAGTGCGATCAAAGATGAAACCCAAAAAGTAAGTGCTGCTAAACAAAATTTCAAAATTCCATGATTATCTTTCATTATCCTGCTTTCAAATGATTTAGACTTACACTTTCTTACCGTTTGCCCCTGAATAAACGTGGCTATCTCTTCTAATTTCTGTGAATTTTAAAGTATTAATACATTTAGTCATTCAATAACTATTTCAAGCTATTTTCAAACTCTGTCTATTCTCTCTCTACACAACGTGAATTGAAGATGCTCAGTAAAATTTTTGTTACGATGATCATCAATCGTTATCAAAAATCATTGCAATCATCTATGAAGTGATTCACGACTTTCATTTACTTTGCCATGAAAGACATTAGTTGTAACCAATAGCAGCAAACATAAACCATATCGCATTGGTCATTTTGCCATTCATAATTGCATTCACCAAGTATTATGATCTATTAGAGCAAGGGCCACAACCAGGGGTGCGAGACTTCATTCAATGGGGTATTAGAAATCCCCGCTTCAATCACAGAATATGTAAGGTTGGAGCAAATTTCTTTTTCCGGGTGGGAACTAATAAATTTTGAAGGTTATTGTCTAAGAGCCATTGCTTAGGGCTACCACCAAAGAAAATTTTTAACAAGAGGAACGAAAAACACCGCGCCCTTTAAGATTGCGCAAATTATTCCAATTTCATTTCTCAATTCAATAAACAGCAAACTTATGCCAGGCTATTGCATTACATTGCAATGTGAGCATCTATTAAAATGAGCTCACAACTCTTTCGCGACTTAGAGAAGTTTAATATAAGGGCTAAGCGCCCCATATCTTCGAAAAATTCTGCATCCCCCAGCGCTTCCCTAGACTAAATCCCTGACTTTCACCTTTAGGTCCACAATAGTTACAGATTAGAGAAGCCTCAGGGTGCATTTCGTGTAAACTGTAAGTCGAAGAAGCAACAAGGAATAATTGTTTTGCCCCGAAAAATATGTTTGTGCAACACTAACGGATGCCAAAAACAGCAGATATCTTAATTTATCCAGTCAACTCCTCAAGACTTTTCATATGACGAAATTCTTTTACGTTGCTTTCCACGCCGAACGCTGAAGCTGGAGATTAGTGCATGCCGAAAATCTTCAGCCTAAATAAATGGAATGCATAGAATACACTATTTTCAGCAGTTTGTGATGAGGCCAATATAGCTTTAGAGTTAAATAAAGATCTTGAAGTGTGAGCCTATGGACGTGGCAATGAAAGCTGTCATTTAATGTCGAGAAAACAAAGGAAAATAATTTAATTCAATCACCAACATGCTTCAAGGGAGTCCCAGGAAGATGCATAGACTTTATGGTAAAAAATCGTAAGCAGAACGTCTTTAGGAGCCAAACGTTCGAAACGGGTTTCAGCGACTTTCACCATATGATTTACACCATGCTAAAAACAGAATTCAACAAAGTCCCTCCCAAGGTTGCAACATATTTAGACTATAGCAAAGTTCCTGAGGTTTCGTTTCTCATTGACCTTTCAAACACTATAAGTGACAATTTTCCTGCAAACTATCATATTTTTGAAAGCCTAACTGCGCATGTGTTAGAGAAGAAAGCAATCATTAGAGAAAGTAATAAAAGACATGTCTCAAAGGAGCTAAGAAAAGAAATTATGCATAGGTCTAGACTTTAAAATATTGCAAATAAAAGTGGAAAAACGGGAGATATGCGGAGACATAAAAAGCAAAGAAACAAAGTCGTCAAGCTGAAAAAATCGCCGAAAATGAATTTTTATCGGAGTTTAGATGTATCTAATCTCACAAATAACAAGTGTTTTTAGAAAACTTTCAAGCTCTTTTTTCCAGTAAATCAGGAAACATTTCACAAAAAATCACCTTAGTTGAGAATGAATCTTTAATAAGTTGTGAGAGTCAAATAGCTGAGTGCTTTAATCAGTACTCTGTCAACATTACGAATTCACAACCTATTGAGCCCTATGTGACTATACCATCTTATGTCCCATTGAGAGACCCTATTACTGATGCGCTCAGAAAATATGAGAATCATCCCAGTATTGTTATGATTCAAAAGAAAATACAATATACGCAAGCCTTTGAATTCAAGCCAATCAGCAGTGTTGATATCGCAAATGAAATCAACAACCTAGAAAGTTCAAAGAACACTAGCGGTACACTCTCAGTTGACATTATAAAGAAGATTATAGGAATTTGTCTCACTCAAATAGCTGAATACTTTAACTCTATGCTCCTTTCCTGTGAATTCCCTGATCTTCTTAAGGCGGCAGATGTATCTGCAATTCATAAATTTTCTAACCCCACCTCTAAAACTAACTATAGGCCTACTAGTGTACCCTCAGCAATGTCTAAGGTATTTGAACGCTTGTTGAAGAAACAGATCGTACCTTTTATCGACAATAAATGTCAAATCTGTGGTGCGCTTACAGGAAAAACTATAGTGCTGAGTATGCACTCATTCGGGTAACTCAGAAAATACGAAAGACTGTAGATTCGAAAGGCGTTGCAGACATGATATCAATGGATTTGTCAAAGGCATTTGATTACATGCCACATGATCTGCTCATTGCAAAATTGATTGCACATTGTTTTGGGGCACATAGTCTAAGGCTAATTGCAAATTTCCTTTTGAATAGGAAACAATGAGTAAAAATAGGTACGACTTACAGTAGTTGGCTGGAAACAAAGACCGGTGTTCCTCAAGGTTCAGTGCTAGGACCATTATTATATAATATTTTCATGAATGGTTTCATTTACATTATTAAGCAGTCCGAGGTATGCAGTTTTGCAGACGACAATACTTTGTTTTCTTGTGGCAATTCTTTTGAAGTTGTTGCCTCAAGTCTTAAAAAGGAAATGTCTAAATCGATGTATTGGTTTAAAACAAACCAAATGGTTGTGAATGCATCAAAATTTCAAGTTACATTATGTGGTTTAAATAGTAATGAAAACATAATTCTGGAGATAGGGAGATGCTCCATTGATGTCGCCAATAGCGTTACTCTATTAGGACTAACGATTGATTCTAAATTAAAATTTAACCAACATGTCCTCAAAATGTGTCAGAAAGCAAACAGCAATATTAGTGCCTTTTCTAGGATTTCAAAGTACCTTAATGAAAAGCAATCGCTTATCCTCTACAACTTATTTATAACATCTCAGTTTAATTATTGCCTTTTAATATGGATGTTTTGAGGAAAAGCTGCCAATAAAGAGGTGAACCGCAGCCACAGATGGGCACTTCAAATTCTACGAAATGACTGTTTTTCTCCGTTTGAAGAACTTCTACAAAAATCAAATGAATGTACAATTCGCATAAAAAAATTGAAAAAATTATTGTTAGAGGTTTATAAATGTTTGAAAGATGAAAACCCATCTTCTATGTGGAACATATTCCATGAAAAGAGTATTCAATATGATTTACGATCGAAAAACCTGCTAATGCTGCCTCAAACTAATGCTATTAAATATGGAAATGATAGTATAGTTTTTTTTAGGCAGCATCTTATGGAATTACCTTCCAAATGAAATAAAAAGCCAAACCTCCGTCTGCTCTGTTAAGAAATGTATAAAAAGTTGGAGTGGAGAGAACTGCAACAGTAACATTTGTAAATAGTAATGTTGTTATATACATGGTGTAATCGTCGTTATCTCCCTTTTTTATATTTTTATTTTTTTTAATTTAGAGTATGTTCGTTTAAATAGTTTGACTTAATTAGTTTCTTTATAAACTATGTAATACTAACTTTAAATGATTTAGTATATAATTTGATATATAAGGTATATTTTTTCCTAAGCGATCTAGACCTCAGCATCCCCACTTAGACCTTGGTGGTGATGTGATTGCCAGAAAATCCGAACATAAACATTTAGGCATGATTTTGGACGAAAATTTGGATTGTAAGAGTCACATCCGAGAGGCTATTCTTGATGCAAGAAGGGGAATCGGGATGATCAAATTTCTTCCTAAATATGTTTCTCGTAATGTACTTGACCAAATCTATAAGCATTATATTAGACTTCATCTTGATTATGGAGATATTATTTACTATCGACATGATCCAGTTATATCCTTGGGTGTCAAGAAGAGACTCGAACAGACATAGTACTCTGCAGCTCTAGCAATCACTGGAGCTTGGAGAGGTGGAAGTAGGCAATGGCTGTATGGTGAGCTAGGATGGGAAAACTTACATGATCGGAGGTGGTTTAGAAGGTTTTGTCATTTCTTTACTTTGCAGAAAAGCCATCATCCGGCGTACTTATTTGCTGAAATTCCTAATGCTCATAAAGTTTCGTATTCTCTTAGAAGTGCAAATGAATATTAACCAATCATCCAGAAAACTGATCGTTTTTCTCATACATAATTTCACAATCTGCTTGTTGAATGGAATGCGTTAGATAAAGATATTCGTGAATCAAATACGCTGAGTGATTTCAAGAGTAAATTGCTTGCTGTGATACGACCTAGTAAGATGACCGTATTTGAAGTTCGCAATATGCGAGGCGTAAGATGTTTAACTAAGCCCCATGTTAAATTCAGTCCTATGAACGAACATATGTTTAGGCACAACTTTGAATCTATAAGTCCCATCTATGCATGTAATTCATTTATTGAAGACAATAAGCATTTTCGCCTGCATTGCCCCATGTATGATTAGATGCGTAACAATCTACATGACCACCTTTCGGAAATCCCTGGACTTGAGCTTGGAACTCTAAGCTCAAAGGCCCTTTGTAAACTTCTCCTTTTTGGTAATCCTCGTTTCAACAATATGGCTAATTAACTAAACCTGGAGGAAACAATATCATTTATTTTGTCGACTAAAAGGGTGGAATGAGCTTTTGCAAATGCTAGCAGCTCACGGCCTATCTTACGTGTTTATAGTGTTGTCTTGTTTTGAGTTTTGAAACGCTCATGTCACATCAGATCTCTGGTATTGTTGGACATTTGGAATTGTCCAATCTATATGTTTACAATAGCATTATGTCCCTCATACATTCTCATTTCTCCTAAACATGGGACATCTGATGTGAGATGAACGTTACTTACTTTGATTTGTATATGCTAAATAGTAAGCACCATACACAGTTGGGGCCAGATGACTTAGTACCCTTTCCCGCTGTATATGGTGCAAACAAAGTATGTTGTAGTTTCTTTTGCTTTGTATTTTTTCATGTGATATAAAAAAGAAAGAATGCACCTTGGAAAAATTCATATTTGCAAGTCGTTACATTCAATTGCAATGAGCACTCCTTTTATTACCTAACAGATCAATAGCAAAATCCTCCCTTGCAGACTATTGAGAAAGTCTACTTCCGCATTGAAGTCACGAAGGATGGCCTTACTTGGACTTTTCCTCAGAGGATTGAAACTCAAATGGATAAGTTGGGCACTTTTGTTTGGTCGATAAAGGGATGCGGTAGCAGTTTAGCCATACCTTCAGCTACCAAAGTAGTTTTTGTTGATATGAGCTATGTGAAAACTAATGGACAAATGGAAATAAAATTCAATTTAACAGAGAAAGTGCCAGTACTGACAAATGGACTTGTAAGCTTATTAAATTCAACTATAACATTATTCTCACAAGAGAAGACTGATGACTGCAGCTGGAAATTACGTGGAGAGGGGAAAGAAACAATTCTTGGTAAGAAGTAATAGTCCAAAGATGATCTAATTTATTTCTCAACAAAAAGGACATCAATTTACCATACCTAGAATGCAATTACGATTTGAAAGAAACCTTCAAATGAATTCAATGTGCTGTGATATTGGTGTTTCAGTCTCAAGAACCATTCAAATCACACACAATTTCTTTTTGCAGATGAGCTTGTTGATATAACAATCACGCAAAGAGAACATCGCACAACTGTCTCTGCAGCTGCTCAGATTTTTGACATGGAAACTCTGATGAACCGGACAAAAGCAAAACCATTCAACAGTGAATACGAAGAAGCTTTTCCTTTCCTGACAAAACTCCCGCTGACAGAAATTCGCTATGAAGCATCATTTGAATGGACTCAGCTACTAAAGTATGTTGTTATGACTTGTTGGGGAGTGGTTCGTGAGGATTTCACGCTCCCAAACATGTACATAATTGTATAGAACGTTGTTCATTTTCCTGGAGATTTTTTATCCCATTGAGCATACTTTTCCGTGATCTATTTTTAGTCACACTTGTCAAAATTCCCAAACGCCCTCAAAGGGAAGTATCTGGACATCTCTATTATCTCAAAATCGAAGTGAGCATCTGCTAATTGCAAGATGCCTTTTGTACTGCATCTTTGTAAAAGGATTAAAGTTACCGGTCTTTGGCTAAGACCTTTAGATAAAGAGTGATTTGAAAGGATATGTAATCTGCTGTATTTTCAGAGCCATAATTTTTTTTCCTTGATAATTTTAACCTTTTATACCTTTCGTACTTTGAGCCATCTCCCTGCCAAACTAGTTCATTATGACTGAAATTTTGCTTGCCATGTTTTCTAGGTTTAAAGGGTTAGCAATGGTTGATGGAAAGCCTAATGTTGAAGTTGTTTACTCGATTATTGGAGGAACACCTCAACTAAAACTTGGTCTACGATACAAAAAGCAGAACCTGTACAAAGTTATCAATATGTTTTACAGAGAAGATAAAATCAAGTCTACATGGATCAAATTTCAGCATTTGTGTATGTATGCTATTTTTGTATCGTATCAAAGCGATATGCTAGCAAAATTTAACACGTTTTTGCAGAATCTTAATACTTTTACTTCGCTTATTTTTGGATTGCCTAGTCACAACGTGTTTACTCAAGCTAACAGAGCTAGCATCCTTTCAATATGTCGAATGCTTTGAGTGTTAATGTTATCATTTTCTGTTGCATACTCAGCAACAAAGATGAAATAATTAATATTCCTTACTTTATGATAATCATAATAATTCTTGCAGTAAATATTAGAGTACAAGCTACTTTCAAAGACCGTAGAATACAGGCAACTATCAAAAGCATTGATGTGCCACATCCAATAAGCTGCTTTCCCAGAATATTTTGCAATTCTGTTTTCTAGCAAGAACCTTACCATTGCAGGTATAGTAGTAAAGAACGACGTGGCCAATCAACAGTCTTTACGGTTTGATCGAGACTGCCTTGAAGAAGCAGATAATAGTACGTGTCAATCTTAGTTTTCACTACTTTCACTATACCCATACAGAAATTAATGACAAAACTATCATATATGATAATGAGAGGAGGGTAAAAACTATTGCAGTCTCGTTTTAAAATTGAGATAAGCAGTAGGCCTGTAGCCAAGAGGGGCCTGGACAAGGCTTCTCCAGAAGTTTCAAATTGTATCTTTGTGCCTCCCTTGAGAATGGGAGGCACAAAGATACAATGTGCGAACATAATTTATGTGCGAGCATAATTTTTTTCTATTTCTGCATGTTCCTCTCTCCGAGAGATTACTGCTTTATGAAGCTGCTTGCAAATCTTCAAACTTCAATTAGAACAAGTTTACTGATCACTTTTGCTTCTCTGCATAAAGGGGCGTTTTCCAATCTTACAGTATGCATGAGCCCCATTCTTTCTCTGCTCAACAGCAGCCTTTACATTCCACCTTCTCGCAAGCTGCTGCATCTCATCTATTACTTTACTCCTTCAGTTTCTTTCCCTCTTTTTATTTTTCTTTATATCAGTTTTAATTGGTTAAAGTATTTCTTTGTCTAGGTCTGTGAGCATTCATTTTCAATCTTAATTCCTGCGTTCCCATAGGCTTTCCCCGCTCTTCCTGTATTGATTTGTGCTCACTACTCTCGCTTCAACTTTGCTATGCCCGGAGTAACTATGCTCAAAGATGTGCCAAGGCAAATTCATATGTGGGGAGTTTTCAAACATTTTTGTCTATATAGAAGGAGTCAAAGACGCACTGTGACCAAAAATGCTACATCCCCTGCAACATGATCAATGTTATTGTAGCTTTGCAAACATTCGGAGTGCCACGCTCCCTCCATTTGGCACTGAGAATGCCACACTAATTTTTCACGTCCTCTCTGGTGCCCTCCTTATAAAATTGTGCTGGCTAGAGGCCTGATAATTCGTACTTTAATTTAAGAGGAGTACTTTTATTTTCGTTTCCGAGAAAAGATCTTAAAGAAAAATAAGTTCTCCATCGCTATTTCATTCTACATTTTGCTTCTGAAGTCATATAAATTAAATTATTATTTTTCCAAAGCTAGTGTTATTGATGCCTTGATAGTAAGACCTTCTTATTTAAGCACTGAATTCAGTACCTGCTTCATTTCTAGCCTTCTCAACTGCTGGCATAGGCTTCATTGCTGAAAACCTTATTGCAACTGATTGTAATGGAGATGAATGGAAAATGTGCAACTTCCTTAAAACTTATATTGGCGATGTTCTAGAAATGAAATATGTTGGCAAGATGCTACCAGAGCGAATGAGTATGAGCACCAACCAACAACTGCGTTTTGACCTTGCCATGGCAGTAACATTTTACAGCAGCAATACTAAGTCTAAGATTGAATCATCAAAGGGAGGTGGCCGATTGACTTTTGAAGCAAACCTTTTTCTGAGTCGTACCTTTGATATGTTTCCAGGTAAGAAGTAACATAAAGCTTAACTGCTTCATTTTTGGAAACAAGAGCATGTTTCAGAGATAATTATGAGCTGCTTTTGATTTTGTTGAAGTCAAGCTCAGCTTTGTGTTTGTGTATAGCACTTTGTAATCCTATATTCATTATAATGCGAAATACAAAGTAATTCATATACATTTACTTAGAAAAATAGGTACAGACATTATCAAAAACTTTATCGTCGCAGATACTTGAAACTTCCGGTAATTTATTCTATTCCTTTTCAAAATCTCCATTCTTCTTTCACTGAACAGTGCAGCCTAGCGTAGAGTTGCAGGCAATTTTCAGAGTCATTTCTCCCAATGTTTGTTAACAATTTTGCTTTGCATTACAACTACCAAGTCAGGGTGTCACATGCTCCTTCGCAGCAACATGTGATTTCATCAGCATATGATCCTCTCAGCATGAACAGGAGATCAGAAACAGTCCTTGTATTCCAAGACTAAGTTGTTGATTATGCCCACATTTAGTAGCCATCCTTTTAAAAAGCTAGCGAGTTTTCAAATCAAGAATTTTCTTGATTATCGTTAGATTGAAATATTTTTAATAGGAAAAATTGTTGACGATGGAACAAATAAAATTATGCTGAAGTTTGCATTTGATCCGGAAAGGCCTTCTGCGCAGAACGGAAGAAATCTGTTAGGTGTCAATTATGCAAGAATGGAACCAGTTCGCTCCACAATGGAGCTGCCAGCAACTGAACATATGAAAGCTGTTGGTAGGTTACTTCGATGTTATATTGTACATTTATTTGTACTTTACTATGATAAGACTGTTGTTGATAATGATTTAGTGCCTGAAATGATGATTATGAAGTTGTTTATTTTGTGGTGGCATGATTAACGGTCAACGATAATACTGATGAATCATATTGATGATGACGATGATGATGGTGGTGGTGTTGGAGATGGTTGTACTGCTATTGATGGCATTGTTGATGTAGCATTTATTAAATTTCAGAGTTTCAATCACGTCTCCACATTGGATCTGTTCAAGACAAGCAAGTTGAATTTTTTGGAAGCAGGAGCAGAGAGTACTTATGGTACAGTGATCAGGATTTCGACCCAAGAGTTAGATTTGTGAGTGAAAGAGATGGTTTGAAATTGAAGAACATTTTTGATGCCTTTGCTGTTTCTGATACTCATAGATTGTTGAATAGAGCTAAGTTCAATCACCAAGTTGTAATTGGCTACACATCACTGAGTGAAGGTATTTTAATTGTTGAATATACAATATTTCATTGTGCTATCTTGCATTAAATTATACTGCCTTATATTATATATGATGTGGCATGGAATGGCATGTGAAAGAAATTTTAAAATATATGATCTACTTAAAGCTACTATTTATGTAGCACCGATAAACTTTACTACTGTATTCTTAACCCTTTGTCTTAGAATGGAATGTACCAGAGTACGACTTGATAGTTAAGAAGGGTCTTCATTTTTATGGTAAATTGACTCTTAAGACTGAAGAGACATATGATGCAACCATAAACCTCCTTGAAAGCATGCAATTGCAAACTATTATTCACTTAAGACCTTTGCGCTATGGCAAAATAGTGGAGAACAGTCATGGAAAACCAACATTCCAGTATGTTAACCTCTTTTTGTACAAGGACAGTGAGAGGCCAGAGCTAGGACCAGATCTGGTAGCAGAAGGTCAAACGCAATACCTGAAGGGGTGAGATTTTATTTATTGAGTTGGATGACATTAATTGAATTGGATCATTGGTTTTAATGACTACAGAAAATCTATGCAAATGTTATCACGGTCTAGAAGGTCTTATTCATGTGTCTTTATTTCGAAGTTATTCTTGAGTCAATAGTGATTCAACGATTTTGGAATGAGAATTTATTAGTTCCTTAAGTCAGTTTGACGATAACGTAATGATAACATCTTCCAATCCTTAGGAAACATAGTTCTCTCTTATTGCACATAATCAGCTGCACTATTCCATTTCTCATATCACCTTTGGCCCCTATCTAATGACATGTTTTCCAAAATTTCAATTATCATTAAATATGTCACACTCTGAAAACTTTCAAATATATACCTAAGAAAAACGATAAATACCTAAGCAAAAGAAAGCCCAATAGTAGTAGTATTCTGTTTTATGCCTTATATAGTTATGCTGAGACTGTTGGTTTAGAAGGTTCATTCCGATCAGAGTCAGTAAACATTCGTGGAGACAATTTTCAACATCAAATCAAATTGAGAGGAAATTTGTACAAGGAAGTTGAAAATGCTGAAGTAACACTCACAACAGTTGCTGAAGATAAGCCAAGTGATTTTGAATTCAAGGTATTTGTTAATTGATTTCAGATACATTTTGCAAAGTGAATCTGGTTTTTAATTTTCACTTCTTTCTAACACTCGCATGAAAAGTTTCCACTGTTTCTAATAACAAGCATATAAGTTCGAAATTATGCCCCCTTTTAAATGCAACTGCTAACTTCTTAATTATTCAATAGAAGCTAATGTTGGTCAAACTTTCTCAAACCGTTACGAAAATAGTTTGTTGTTAATACAATGAAAAGGAGCATAAATGGAAATGAAGTACCATTGCCTTCCGCTGAGAAGTTGTAGAAATTTAACTACTAAGTGAAAAGCTAGCAACGGTTTATAGCTTTTTATTCTGGTAAGAGTGAACAGAAAGATAGCAGTTTTTATTGTTAGCAACTTAAGAGAATGACAATATTGGTGAAGGAGCTGGGAATAATGCACTACTGTGTGACATGTGACTACTGAGTGTATTTATTTTAGAAGGAACAGCCTTTTAAGTTTGACTATCTTGCATGCTATCAACCACTGTAAAATTGCATGCATACGTAATCCCTACGCCCTTTATCCAATCTTTCTGGTTTTCAACTCAATATTTAGTTCCTTTTCTAGGTGCTACCTCTATTCCGGTTTATTTTTTCACATGGAATTTTAGCCTGCAGCCACTGGCTTGTGCAGCTTGAGGTACCTGTGCATGTAGTACAAACATATACTAAAGAGCATCCAGTAGGGGCCCTGAGCCTTTGGATGTAATTATCAATAGTTATTACTTTTAATATCTATAGCATCAATGCATAGTCTTATTTCTAAAATTAAAATTATAACAATTGCTTTGACAATTTTAGTACGAAGTCGACCTACTACATCAAGGCAGGTCCAATGTGAACGGCAAGCTGAGAGAAGTCCTTGGAGATATCAAGAATCACGCGAAGAAAGGAAGAGACGCTGCGAGAGAAATGGCGAATAGTGTCGAGGAGCTTTTAAACT
>WIPJ01067816.1:114430-125834 GCA_018155075.1 Cassiopea andromeda
CTTACCCGACACTACTTACTAAAACAAAAGAGATATACATGAAGAACGTGGAAGACACTAATCAAGTGTATATCTAGTAATATGCATTATGCATGCACAAGCAAAGTATAGCCGAGAATGCACGCTCGCACATATATATAGAAACATACAAATATATGTGTATATATATATATTTATATATATATTTATATATATATTTATATATATGTATATACATACATATAATATATATATATATATATACGCATTAATTCAGAGCTGCATTCGGGTAGCTTATAAATAGATGTATAGAATAATTCAAAAATTAAACTTTTTACTTTGCGTAGACGTTTCCATATAAATCTTCTTCAATATTAACCTTACAATGATGCAGGGCCTGCTTAAGCTACCTAAATTACAATAGGGTAACAGTATGTACTACCTACAGGGAAATACGTATTAACAAATGCTGGGCATATTAAAGAGCATTATGGGGTACAGGACCAACGCTGTAAAGAGAGAAACAATAGAGCACACGTAGAGGTATTGGTAAAAAGAGAGCGAAGGTATCGTAAAAGGTGCAAAAATAATGATACAGAGAGAATAAAAGAAAGACAATGAAAAAACAAGGCTATTATACTAATAAACTAATAGAGTATAACTAATGATGTACGAATCTGACGTTAAGTTCTTTAAGCATAAAACTATTTAACCTAAACTAAAAAAACCCCTGCAACCCCCCCCCCACCCCAACCTTGATACTAACATCTAAGAAGTTAAGAGCTGTTCTAGAATATTCCAGAATAGTTTGCGCATATTTCCTTCTGTGTTGTGTTAATGTTGTAAGCTTAATGGTTTATGGATGACAATTGTTCCTGTGATCGCTTCCATGGCTTGAAAATGGCCTTTGAGAAGCCAAATTTTTCTAAAGTCAGAAACAGCAAACAGCAAAAAGAATACATCTTTTATTTATGAGATTAACTCATTTTTTCATTAAATGTACACTTATTTTGAAACTTATCTTCCGTTAGTGTTTAGTGCTTGCTGTATCGAACTTAAGCTGGGTTCTCTCAATAGACTGTTCTCAATAACTTCAGATAGTCATCGACAGAATAACAAGTCAGATAGACATTTTGTTTAAGAAAACCAGGGTAGGAAAACTATTTGCGCGCTGTACTTGAAGGATGAAACAGAATAAACACGCTTGAAACATATATCGGTGCTTTTATATTAAAAAAAGGAGAAAGATCATGGAAAATAAAGTTACATCAAGTTATCGACAAAATTCTACGATAAATAGCGCATGTTCTTCCTCATCGACAAGCGTATCGTCGACTTCATTCACACGCGGATCTTTCTTGGCACGTGTCGACATTATTCGTTTTGTCGATGAACATCAGAATATATAAACAAAAGTCAGGTCAACCTATGAATTACCCAAAATCAGGCTCTCACATCACAACACAACAGTGCCTATCAGTGATATCAATTTGAATTATGCCGAATTATTTCCAGCTGATCCTTAATTGTCTCATAAATGGCTGTACTCTTTTCATGCTTGATGGTTTTTTCAAATAACTCTAGATTCCTGTAGTCTAGCTTAAATCCTTGATTATTGATCGTTCCAACAGGAAATGAAAATGTCAAGACCAGTTCTTATCTTGAGCTGGTTCCTGTTTGTTTACTGTTCTGACGTAGTCACTGCCACATGGACAAAGAGATCTGCAGGTACTAGTGAACATTTTGTTAAATAGAAAATCTCTCATCTATCATTAAAAGAGAAATTTTGTTATTATTTTAGAATTATTTGTATTTAAGTGAAACTTTTAAAGTGTCAATGAGAACAGCTAATGGGGTGGCAGGCTCTAACAGTGTTATTGAGAGCATCTCATCTCCTGTACGTCTTTGCAGCGTCCAATCAGTGCAATTTTTGCACTTTAAGCAATGCTTGAATCCCATCTGAGAATTTCAGTCAGTCAAATATGCTAGAAAGGATTAATTTAGGAAGAAATGCAAAAAGGGTGCTTACTATCAATTAGATGCTAGATAGACATCATTTTGTCTCAGATATCCAATAGCCAATTGCAATTAACCTATGAGCCTCACCCTATATTTTCACAGTTTCTGAAATGTAATAGAACTTTATTCCTTTCCCAGATACTCCAAAGCTGCAAGACCTCATGCTGAATCCTCCCGATAGTTTCAAAATCGGAGGCACAGATTGCACTTTTACAAAAGCGGGCAGTAAATGTACTGTCAAGTACAAAGGAAAAGGCACCTGCAGTTTGTATTCTTTATCACAACAGCTTTTCCCTGATATCAACTTGGAAGAGAGTACAAGTAGATTCATAGTTCCTGCAAAGTTTAACGCCAAAAGGATTGACATCTTTACTTGTCCAAAGAGCCGAAAGAATGGAATTTTCAGTATCAAAGCAAAGTCAACTGAGTCTGTTGAACTGGCACCACATAGATTGACACTGGGAGCTGGCACAAAACTGAAAATCTCATGGAATACTCTATCTGAATTTGATCCAAACAAACTTGAAGTGAAATTAAATGGTTTCACTTCCATCGGTGAGGTTGCTACTTTCCTTGCTCATGCTTTGCTTTCCTTATTATTAATGCTATGTGTCTGCTTCACAGTGTTCAGTATTATTAGACCGGTTGTGTGGTAGGATCCCACATTAATTTATACGTATAGGAGTACCTATTAGAGGAGAAACATATCCTGGGCCACCGGCGTGTGAGTTAGGGTGATGAGTTCCTTTCCTTGCCGCTTTTATCCACTCAGTACTGCCACCAAGTATCCATTCGCTACTGGATGGATAGTGATCATCATATGGTACCAGCCATTAACCTCCCGCACAGAAGACAAGCGTTCTATCGGCTAATTTACCCCACTCATTCATTAGACAGTGTTATCTATAACTATTACCATGTGGATGAAGACTTGTAAAGTTTTTAAGCTGAGTTTCATGCTTAATAGGACAACCGTTACATCCTTTGTGCTCGGCATATATAATATTCCTTTGTTCCATGGCAAGATTGCATGTTACGATCGGCTTGCATCGGAAATATCATGTGGGCTCTATTTTGTCGTCGTCCTCATGCTGAAAATTATACAGAAGCTGTAGTTTCCATCTTCAATATCTATAGTTCTTAGCTTTTTCTATTCAATCCTTTTAGGTAGCGATACAAGAGTTCGACTCAAAGTTGAAAAGTCATTCAAAGATTCCGATTATAAATTGAAGTTCAGGACTGGCACTCTCAACGTAAACAACTTCTTAGCGAAGTTTGAAATCGATGCCTCCCAGATGATAAGTTCCGATTTGAATTTCGCTAACAGCAGAATGGGAATTGCAACAATGATCATTCAAAAGCCAGACATCGGTGGACTGTTTTCCCCTGGTGGTGGATTTGAAATTGTTGCTACAGGAAGAATAGCAGCACCAGAACTTCCTGCTGATGCTTCAAAGTTTTATATAATTGTGCAAGATTTCAAGGAAGGCATGTCAGAATCTGGAAGTGAAGAATTTGCTAAACCAATTGCTGCTGTTTTTGCACTGTATCAAAGTAGGTATCATTTGCAACCTATTTTAATGTATTATCTATTTTACCTTGCCAACTGTATTGGCCCAAATTCATTTTCACCAAACCAGTTCCAAAACACTATTTTGCTTATATTTACGTCTTAAATTCTTTTTCATTTCATTTCAATATTCCTAAGCATTTTCTTTGAAGTTAACTTAATTTCAAAACGAATTATACCAGAATTCATGACCCAACTCATTTCTGATTTACTTTTCGTGTAACTTCTAGATGAGAGGGTAAAAGATTTGATCAGTTCATTGACTAATGCAAACATGCCAAAGATAGCAGCCTTTAGAGGTGCTAGCGAGATAGCAATCACAATTGCAACCCAGCAGCTCTTCAACATCAACTCTAAGGCTGTAAGGAGATTGGCTAACAGGTTTGTGCCGACAGAAGGAAATGATATGATTCCAAAAGGACTGACTGTCATGCATATCACACCAAATAGAATTAGCGCCATCAAAGATGAGACTCAAAATGTAAGTGATTCTGTACTAAAATTTAAAAATTCAATGATAATCATTTATGATCCTGCTTTTACAATTTTGTTTAAATTTCCTTATCATTTCTCCCGGAATGAAAAATTTTATCACTCATAGTTTCAATGAATCGCAAAGGATGTACTAAGTTACTCATTCAAAAACTCCTTCCGGCCACTGTCAACCTCTGTTTTTCTCTTTGTAAAACGTAAAATGAAAGATGCTCAACAAAAATTTTGATACGATGCTCACCATCCCTTTTTACAAATCATTATATCACCAGATGGAGTGATTCATGATTTTCAATCACTTTACCTTAAATAGGGCAGCGTTTACATGAGGCCCACCGAATATTTGGTCGGCCAAATATTAAGTCGGCACCATGTCAGGGCTACCTAACGTTGCTTTCCTAAGCGACCGAATATTTGCACGCCTAAGTGACGTAATTTGAGGTCGGTTAGCTGCCCCGTGTGAGCGCTACGCCTAAGTGGTCGAATATTTAACCGACCAAATATTCAGTCGGCCCCGTGTAAACCCTGCCTAGCATCACTTGCAATCAATATCATCGCAACATACATTAGCCATATATTATTAATTATTTTGTTATTCATAATTAATTTCACCAAGTGTCATGATCTCAAGTGTCATGATCTCAAGTGTCATGATCTCAAGTGTCATGATCTCAAGTGTCATGATCTCAAGTGTCATGATCTCAAGTGTCATGATCTCAAGTGTCATGATCTCAAGTGTCATGATCTCAAGTGTCATGATCTCAAGTGTCATGGTCTCAAGTGTCGTGATCTTTTTGAGCAGAGGGCTCAAACCATAGATTTGAGACATCATTCATGAGATTATGAGACAGATGGGGATCCAAGAGGGTGCTCAGGAGCCATGGCCCCTCTCAAACCGCAAACTTTCCTATGCAAATATATGTATTAAGAAACTTGTTATATGAAAAGACAATAAAATGAATCACATGATCACATGCAGGAGGTTAGAAGGGGGCGAAGGGGCTCGAACCTGGTCAGATTTTCAGGCTTATAGTTTATGTTTTGGACCAGAACTTTTCATTTACGTAAGTAATCCCATGGCCTATCCTGCATGTATTAAAACTCTCCGGTGTCCACAATGGTGCTGAGCAGTTGACAAACAAAAGGGGACAGCTTTCTGCATGCATTTTGCCGGCTCCAATTCACCAGAAGATATTCCATGCTTCCATTACTGTGTTAGGATTTTGATTACATATCAAAGGGCATTCTAAGCCCCTGTGGCCTGTAGAATATTCAACGGCAAACGTACACAAAAGTCCTTTGACGAATTTACTGACTCCATGTCACCGGAATACTTATCATTATCAAATTAAACTTTTGTATTTATAATCACAAAACAAAAGATATTCCAAGCCCCAGTAGCTTGTAAAATACACTAGTAAATCACCGTGCAATTTACAGACGATGGAGGCTCGAAATATCTTTTGTTTTGTTATTAGAAAATACAAAAGTTTATTTTAATAATGATAATAATTCCGGTGACATGAAGCCAGTAAATTCTGCAAAGGAGCTTTGAGCAACCGTACATTGGAATATTCTCTAGGCGACGGGGGGTTGGAAAGTCTTCTGCTTTGTAATCGTAATCTTGAACAGTGATTGGCACACGAAATGTATTCCGGTGAACTGCAGCCAGCAAAGTGCACAAGACAATAATAACTATTGCAAGAGGTATTAACACAATTTACGAGAGGCTTCATGGAGTTGACGATAAATGAGCGATCTTCAAAAATGAATGCCAAAATGCTCCTGCAACGTTTGCGAGTTGCTTTTACTTTCAAATGTGAAGGAGGTAGAATTAAAGAATTGCTCTACTTGCGCACTTTGGGTGCAAAAAGCTTAAACTGCAAGCATACTCAAGTGTGTATATGTGTGTATGCAAACATGTGTATATGCAAACATGTGTGTATGCAAACATATGTGTATGCAAACATTTGTGTATGCAAATATGTGTGTATGCAAACATGTGTGGATGCAAATAATTTTGTATGCAAACATGTGTGGATGCAAACATGTGTGGATGCAAACATGTGTGTATACAAACATATGTGTATGCAAACATGTGTGTATGCAAACATGTGTGTATTCAAACATGTGTGTATGCAAACATTTGTGTATGCAAACATGCAGTTCCCCAATTCCGAGAAGAACATGAGTAGGAACGGTAAATCTGCCAAGTAAGCTAAGTGAATATACTAGTCAATTTCTTGTTTACTACATTCTAATTTTGTAAGCGATAATCATTAGAGCCATCGCAATGTCACTAGTGAGGAGTGTGAGAGACTATAATGCTCCATGCAAAGAAGCAGTACATTCTACCTCTTTGCTACGGCATATACACTCCTTTTTTAAAAGAAAAATTTTATAAGAAAGCAAGCCTGAAATTTGAGGGGAAATTATGGACAAATTAAGATCAAGCTTAATGTTGAAGCACCATCGTGAAATTCATTTTGGGACAACAATGGCTGAAGCTTTCCACAAGCATATGGATATGAAATGACCTTTTCTTGCTAGGCTGAAGAGAATTGACAACGTTGTCACTTCTTCTCTTTGATTTTCATGAATTGGTTGCCCCCAGCTAAACTAGATACTGTGCTAACATTGTTTATTTGCAATTTTTTGTAAACTTTTTTCAATAAAGAGCACTAAAATACAAGAGAGACTATCTCGAATGTAACATTTCACTAATACGCTCTCAATCAATGCTGTCTTGCATATTGTCTTTTTATTTCTGAATTACCTTCACCCAAAAAATTTAAGAAATAAATTAAGAAAAATTCAGCCTCAACATTTCGAAAAAATTTAGCAGCCAACCTGAACCTCAATTTTACTGTTTCTTAAAGAAAGTTCACTGTATTACCGTGGTATTGTAATACTGCTAATAAATTTTCATGAACAGAGTTTATGTGTAGTTTACGTTAGAAATAGTATCGGACGATTGGCGAAGACATCGATTGGCTTGAAAAAGCACTTCTACCTGCTGTGTTTCAAAGGAAACATTGGCATTTGAAATGCAGACTCTCAGCACTTGAAAGGTATTGATGAGTGCTGGTCCTTTTTATATATTTTGTGCTACGTGTGAAGACCCAAGAATGGTAGAACCTGTACAATAGCATAATCTCTCAGGAAATGTTATGTAGTAAATGAATTTGACCTGTGCCTGATTCACCTTCCTCGTGAGGCACAGGCTAGAGCTAGATTACCAAGAAAGGTGTTTCAAGAAAGATAAAGAACTATAGGAAGAGGAATGTATATAGAACGGCTAAATAAGAAGAATATATAAAGGTCGGCCTAACTATATTTTTATGTAACAAGAATAAATGTCACCTTGTCGGAGCTTTTCGCTTTTATATACGTAGATATGCCATAAGATGGGCTACTCCAAAATTGAGTCTTCTATACAACTGAGTCTTTTATACGATTGGGTCTTCTATGATATTCCAAAAAGGTGTTGACTGCTGTAGACAATGAAGTTCTACTCCAACCAAAGTGACTTAATCAAGAAGAGAACAAAAAGAAAAAAGCAGAGGTTAGGAGGCTGAGGGCCAAAGAGTCAAGCTTTCCACATTTATGTTGAATACATATTACGCTAAAGGTAGCGTTTTCGGTGTCATTTATAAATGGCTACCAATACGATCAGTTGTCTACTTCGTCATGAAGCTTTTCCAAAGTTTTAAGTTAGGTTTAAATCAAGAGGTCAAAAACTAGAGACTTGAAGGATCCTGGGCATTGCACTCTGTGACTAGTTTTAAAGAAGCCATTGGGTGTCGGTATTTCATGAACACGTAATTTGATTAAAATTTGAAAGAAATCAATGCAATGGCTAATTGATAATGAAATCAAGGGATAGTTGACAGTTAATTAAACAAAACTCTAAGTTAGTTGTATAATGTAGCAATTAACCAAGCTCATATAACCACAATCAATGGGCTTTTTAATTTTCTGATGAATATCAGTCGATATAGTTGTGTAACCAGTATTAATCCCGATATAATCCCTACTATGCATTTATCGTCATGTTAGATTATCAGTATAGTTAGTTAGAAATCATAACCATAGTGAGTATCGCTATCCAGGCAAGCTTAATAAGTAACACATTGTAAGTTCTACCTACTACAGAAGCATACATGTCTTCCTTATAAGTTTTCCTTATAAGAAACTACCTTATAAGCAACGTGGTACTAGACAGCCTAATATTTAAGAAGTTTTTAGAACTATAAGGACAGAGCTAAAATTTTCTAAAAAATTGAACTCAAAGATAAATTTATGACATAGTATTGGAGTGGATGGGTTAAAATTTTCCTTCATTTTAAGACATTGTATGACATGAAGGAAGGGTTAATGCCTGTCGAAGTTTTGGGTCGCTCAATTTTTTAATTACCTCATGTTAGTATCGTTGGAGTTTGCTTAATAACATCATTGCATAAATCCAATTTCCATGCTAACAACGCCCACCACGCCCACACCAGCCCCTGTCAACTTTGTGCCTGGATCTACCACTGATATGCCTCCTATGGTTCAGCTCTAGACCCGCCCCTGGTATGAGAAGCTTCCGCTTCAATGACAGCACATTGAAGGCCAGAAAACACTTCTTTTAGGTATGCTGGAGTAAAAAGGTTTAGAGTTGTAGCTTTGGGCTATCACCTTTCCCTTTAACACAGTTGCAGATTGGCGCTATCACCTTTCCGTGTATGACTGTTGTACCTCGGGGTTATCACCTATACATTTATCACAGTTGCAGATTGGAGATGTCATTTTTATGAATCACTACAATAACTGGTGTGCTTTGGCAATCAAAATTGTAGACTATTTTTTCCCATTATATTTTTTCTTTTGTAGCCATGCTTGTAAATAGCAAAATCCTTCCTTTTAGACTATTACGAACATTTACTTCCGCATTGAAGTAACGAAGGATGGCCTTACTTGGACTTCTCCTCAAAGGATTGAAACTCAAATGAATATATTAGGCACTTTTGTTTGGTCCATGAGACCATGTGGTAGCAGTTTGGTTATACCTTCAGCTACCAAAGTAGTTTTTGTTGATATGAGCTACGTGAAAACTAATGAACAAATGGAAATAAGATTCAATTTAACAGAGAGAGTACCAGTACTGACAAATGGACTTGTAAGCTTATTAAATTCAACTATAACAGTATTCTCAAAAGAAAAGACTGACGACTGCAGTTGGGAGCTACGTGGAGAAGGAAAAGAAACAATTCTTGGTAAGAAGAAATAATTCCGCAATGATCTTATTTATTTCTCAATAAGAAATGCTTCGATTTACCTCTCCGCATTGCTCTTCTCCAATATAAGACACATGCCTAGAATGTAATTACGATTTGAAAGATACTTTCAAATGAACTCAATGTGCTCTGACATCGGTGTTTCAGTTTCAGGAACCATTCAAATCATGTATAATTTCTTGTTGCAGATGAGCTTGTTGATATAACAATCACGCAAAGAGAACATCGCACAGCTGTCGCTGCAGCTGCTCAAATTTTTGACATGGAAACTCTGATGAACCGGACAAAAGCAAAACCATTCAACAGTGAATACGAAGAAGCTTTTCCTTTCTTGACAAAACTCCCGCTGACAGAACTTCGCTATGAAGCTTCATTTGAATGGGATCAGCTACTTAAGTATGTTAATATACAGTGAAGTGCTTGTTGGGGTCGCAGGGGATACCACTCCCCCCAACATGTACCAAATTTAAAAAAACTTTAGTCCTTTTGCAGTAAGTTTAGCATCACATCGATCGCACTGTATTTTTTGACCTTTTTTAGTCATTGTTGTCATATTTCTAGAAGCGCCCTCCCCAAAGGAAGATGCCATATTTTTCCACACCCCTCCAAGGAAAGCGTCTTAGCACACCTCAATTCATTTCTCAAAATCGAAGTGCGCTTCTGATTATAGCAAGATACCTTTATGCCACACCTTTCTGCGAATCGTAGAGCTATTGCTCATTGGCAAAATCTTGTGGGCAAACAACAGTAGATTTGAAAAAATATGCAACTTAAAGTTTTCTAAAGCCACCAGTTTTTTTCTTTATTAATGTTGACTCTTAATGCTTTGAATCACAACCCTTCCAAAACTGATTCATCATTTCTGCAGCTTTGCGTTTCATATTTTTTAGGTTTAAAGGCTTAGCAATGGTTGATGGAAGGCCAAACGTTGAAATTGTTTACTCAATTATTCGAGGGGAACCTCAGCTAAAACTTGGTCTACGATTCAAAAATCAGAACCTGTACAAAGTTATCAATATGTTTTACAGAGAAGATAAAATAAAATCTACATGGATAAAATTTCGGCAAATGTGTATGTATTCTATTTTGTATTGTATCGAAGCTATATGCTAACTAAATGTAACACATTTTTGCAAAATCTAAACACTTTTAACTCGATTATTTTTGAATTGCTTAGTTACAACGTGTTTACTCAAGCTAACAGAGCTAGCATCCTTTCAATATGTCGAATGCTTTGAGTGTTATTGTTATCATTTTCTGTTACATACTCAGCAACAAAGATGAAATAATTAATATTCCTTACTTTATGATAACCATTATAATTCTTGCAGTAAATATTAGAGTACAAGCTACTTTCAAAGACCGTAGAATACATGCAACTATCAAAAGCATTGATGTGCCACATCTGATAAGCTGCTTTCCCAGAATCTTTTGCAATTCTGTTTTCTAGCAAGAAGCTTACCATTGCAGGTATAGTAGTAAAGAACGACGTTGCTGATCACCAGTCTATGCCGTTTGATCGTGACTGCTTTCAAGAAGCAGATCAAAGTAAGTGTCTATCTCAATATTTACTACTTGCAATATCTCCAAAGAGGGGTTCTGAAGCCCATGTCGAAATGGAAGTTAATCCTTCTTTTGACGAATAGGAATGAATAAATGAGTGAATGAAAGAATAAGAGACAAAGTGAAACATTATCATCGTGCATGATCGCGAAAAGAGAACGAAAACTAATACTTTTAATTTAGCAATTGAGATACGTAGCACAATTGTTTAAAAGGAGTGCTTTTATTTTTTTTAGAAATTAAATTAAAAATAAAAATTTGATTTCAATCGCTCTTTTATTCTACACTTAGCTTCTGAACTCCTATAAATTTTCAAACTAGAATCTATTTTCACAACTAATGCTACTGATACCTAAACAGTAAGAGATGTTTCTCTAGCCCTAAATTTAGTACCTGCTTCATTTTTAGCCTTCTCAACTGCTGGCATAGGCTTCACTGCTACAGATCTTATCGCAACTGACTGTAATGGAGATGAGTGGAAAATGTGCAACTTCCTTAGAAC
>WIPJ01067818.1:6040-31753 GCA_018155075.1 Cassiopea andromeda
ACCACCAAATCTCAAGCTACATCTGATCGTATTAGAAAATATTCCTAAAAGCAATGATATGCCAAGAAATTAAGGATTAATATGGGTGATTCCAAAAACTAACAATCGGCAACCCAAATTCACTAAGTTTAACAGTTCTACAATAATTTATCTATATACAATGCCATTAATTTCGAAATATATATTTCTATTTTTGCCACGGCATTTCGGGTGAATATTCATTGTCAATTTCAAACGTAAGCATAAGTATGGCCTAAGCAAAAGACACATTAAAATGCATGACATCACGATGGCAAAACCACAAAAGAGTCATTTTGAGTTAATGTTGGATTTTCCAACTCTCTTCTATAATCAGACGCAAGTCCTTGAGCTGCTAGTGATATGATCGTTTCCAGCTTTATGCCTGAAATGAAATACAAAATATTATGAATTGAATTGCCAGAAAAATCCAACTAGAAGTGAAACATCTTTCCCTACAAAGCACGGTCACGTGTTTTTAGATTTGAAAAACAATCAAAATAGCAATTGTGATGAAACAAAAGCGTTCACGTGCTGTCTTACACTGCTCACTAAACACGTCCGCATAAGGGGCCAGCCATTCATATTTTTGGGTGCCGTGGAAGTACAACATTTCATATAACAATGTTCGAAAATGTTCCAGAAAGTTCACATCCTCCATTCCCTTTGAAAAATTTTCATACCTTCCAATTGCAATTACAACCCGCTCTAGTGCTCAGATTTGCAAATGACAGACCACTAAGCTCTCATACTCAGATTTGATTAGGGGGATGCTGAAGAAGATGGAGTAGTGGTGCAACAACCCCCACTTTTTCCAAAAGCTGTCGGAAATTCTATAGCTTGTCGGTAAAAGCTTGCTTTGCGATCATCGCTCCTAGGTAATTGATCATCGTTTGTCGATAATCGATCATCGTTCCTCGGTAATTGATCATCGTTTGTCGATAATCGATCTTCGCTCATCAGTAATTGATCATCGTTTGTCGGCAATACTGATACATTTGTTAGCTTGTCGGTAAATTTCTGCTGCTATAGCCCCCCTCCCACTCAAAAGTCTTTCGGTAAGCCACAGTTACTGACGATGGCAAATACCGAAAACTTCAACGAGCAGTGTTTTTCATCTCTTTTCTATGACTTAAACATTCAGGACGAAATAGCTTTCGAGCACACATACTAATATACGTATGCAATGGAAATGTTGAGATTATCTGATAAAATATTACCATTTAATACAGAGCTCCAGTCGTCTTCCCCTGAATATGGTTTGAATAGCCTAACTGCGTCATCTATAGATACATCAAAACCATAACTCATGTTTTCCTGTGATGTCCTGCTATAAGCTATTGATATGCATGCAGGTGGGATGGAAATCGGCTGAGAATATGCCTGCAATTGTAACTGACGTGTGCAATCCCTTAATGCAATGCAAAACATACAAGACCAGCTGAAATGAAACAAGAAAATGCTAACATAGAAAATGTAACAAAAACTTAGCATAAACGTACTCTTTGAAGGAATAATAAGGGTGCTTAAGAAGAGTCTCCCTTATCAAACAACAAATATTGGGGCTGTGCCCACCCCTAAGCCTTACTTCTACAATTGTGACTGGATCGATATTGATAATGTTAAATCCATGTCCGGAAAGAAGTTGGTGCAAGTGCGTCTCCATATCAGCCCGAGAGATTGCTCTAACTCAGTGGTTTTCAACCTTTTTGGTGGAGCGGAACCCCAAGGATGTATTCCAATGGCTCGAGGAACCTTTGTTCACATATCTGCACAGGAGAGTTAAAATCGATCTTAGTATTTTTATAACTTCTGGTGGAACCTTTGGATGTGCTGGCGGAACCCTAGAGTTCCGGGGAACTCCGGTTGGAAACCACTGCTCTAACCTATCTGGAATTGCACGTGCAATCCAAGATTTGTGTATCCAAAATACAAAATTCTTGTTGCTCAAGCATGCCAAATGTCTCCTATAGGATAAAACAGGATAAAACAAAGCTACAAAAGCAAAAGGCGACAGTAACTAGTATTGCAGTTGATTCAGTGAAGTTCCTATTTGCATGTGCGATTGCACGATTGACAGTGATGTTGGCAAGGGTGATTTTTCGCTTGTGCTGGGGGTTTGTACGTGTGTTGACACGCGCACGTGCGACCGCACGTGTCTCAGGACATGAACTGAATGTAGAAAAGAGGAACATCTGCATGTGGAGAAAGCAGCCTTACCTTCCTTGTTGCAACTCTGTTAGAAAAGGCTGCAGTGCCACGTGAACATAAGGTTGACTGAAGTGGAAATCAATTTTTGACACAGTATCTAGTTGTTCGGCAACTGCTTTGCCTGCTAAGTCAAACCCAATTGGAAGTTTTGGTAAGGAGGTTGGAGCAAAATGTCCTTTAGCTGCAGTGTGACCAAATAGTTGTTTGAATCCTTGACGGACAGCCTGCAAAATCTTGCTATCTTGTGAAGCAACAGCTAAATGAACTGATGGGTCTAAATTTACAAATAGAGAGAAATTTTACAGTCAATGTAAACAAAGAGCTGATGTAACAGGTGATAATAAGGATGATTATGAAAACTATGACAGGATGCTGATGACAGTACCAATAACCAGAAAAAGATTCCTGAGCCAAATTTTGCACATTAAAGTTGTTTACCAATAAGACCACAAAGTCTTATGGTCCTAAGACGACCAAAGTCACTGAATGACCATAAGTAACCATTGTGATAACATGCCAAAGATTTAAGTATGACCACAAGTTTAGTATCCTACTTTGAAAATCTGCTAATGTACATTGTAGAGAGTTGGAGGAATGCCAGAAAAATTCTTCAGGGGTGTTTAGGTCTCAGATGACTGCTGAGCAGGAAACTTTGCCACCTACATAAAGTGTGTTGAATAGGCAGCTGAAAACAAATCCGTGGAGAGACTCAATGATCTGCAGTTTTTTAGAGGAGGGTCACAACCCATGCTTCCCTGTAGCACTGCCCCTAGATAAGCATCAGTTGAAAAAGTATGGGAATCATTCTGTTTTTAAAAGGCAAGACATAAATTTTTAAACACACTTACTGAGATACTCTTCCATCCCTGGGTCAAGAGTTGTAAGCACAGTGTCAGTTGCATCCTAAATGAATAAACAGAAATGTCAAATGCATTAACATAGTAAAGCAAGTGTCAGAACTCCCAGCAGAATGAAATCAGTTTGTGAAAATGTGCATGGAGATGACAAAAAATGGCAAGTGAATATGATATGGTGTAAATAATGGGTGGCATCAGGGGAGGGCTATGGGAGACTATAGTCATCTCATGGGAACATTTCCTCTCCTCTGCAGAAGGATATAAAGCTCTTTCTCAGAGTACTAGTAGCAGTTCAAATAGACTAGTAACCATAATGTAGTCTCCCAATCACCCAGACAGCCCCCTTGTCAGGAAATTCCTGATGCCACCCCTGGTGTAGATGTGTTTTACCTTTGACAAATGGACCTTAGAAGCATGATCAATAACGGTGGAGCCAACCCATTTTATAGTGTACTACGAAAAGAGAAATGTAATGTTTAATATAACATGCCTCACTACCTATGTGCTTTAAGGGGTCATTCAAAAAGTATGTATGCTTAATTTCATCAATTTTGTACCTCCTCCCCAACATATGCTTCTGTATGTTTTCAAGGTACCCAACTTCCAGACCATACATACATTCAAATTATCATTTCCCCCACCTAAACATTTGCTACTATTGTCTACCTTAGTAATTTCAAAGGTTGTAGAATTTGATACATACCCAAGAACTTTCAACAAGTTATCAACTGTTTGTATAAACATCAATGAGAATGCTACCTTGTGAGCATGATAGCAAAAAGACAGCTTAATTTAATTAGGATGCTTTGCAAGTAATTATTGTTTGAAAATTACACGAGTGTATGTACATTCTTTTAAGATTCCCTCCCTCTTGCATGTTTTTGTAAAATTTTTCTGGGTACCCCCTCCCCCTTCAGAGTGCACATACTATTTGAATGGCCCCCAAAAATGCACCAATTATGAAATGAAAAGTGCAAAGTTACTCTAGGAGAGATCTCAAAGATTTTCATAACAACATTTTCTAAATCAATAGTTGCTGTCTAGATTTTTTAGGTGCCTTGATGTCAATTCAATTAATGGAAAAATCATCTGAGGAGCATAGCAAAGTAGAAATTAAGTACATGTGAATTGTCTCTAAATTCAATGGTCTCAGCAGAAACTTCAACAAGTTCTATACAACTCGATATCATTTTAGTTTGAGCTGATGTAATTACCTACAATTTAAGCCAGGAAGCCAGCCAAACAAAAACCTAAGTAAAAACATCAGAACTGATAAAACAGCCTAGTCTTTTTACTTCTCTGTGGCATATTTACTTTTTTCCTCTCAATGTCAACAATCACATGTATTCCCTGGATCCACAAATACCTATGGTCAAAAATATAGAATTAGAAGATCATTATAACCATCCTCACCTTTGTTTTCTGCAAAAGCTGTTTCCCCAACTTCTGTGCTCCTTCACCCCAATGCTGATTTTTGACCCACTCCCAGAATCCAGGATCTTGGGCATCTCCAGGGTAAAAGTTTGCTTGGTGTTCATACTGTGGATAGTCTAAGGTATTGTATGGAACCATGGTAGCTGCTGTGTATTGATTTTGGGTAATATAATTAGACTGAGGTGGCACATTTTGAGTCCCATAATCCATCTGTGGAGCACTATTTGGCACATTCTGTGCCTGAGCATTCATGTCTGGGGTTGGTGTAAAAATATTAATCTGATTTGATGGCTGTGCTGTTGAATGCCCATACAAATCTGGAACAAAAAGCTCTCCAGCTGGCATTGCAGCTTGTTTAGGGACATGAGATTGGTGCAACCTTGTGCCAGTTTGCTTCTGAGATATTTCACTACCGTGTGATGGTTCATAACCAGGAATTACACTTGAAATAGGTGATGTATACATGTAGCTGTTTCCCACATTTGCACCATTCTGGAACTTTAGTGAATCTTGAGGATTATAAGAAGGTATGTTGGTACTATCAAAGTTTTGTGTTTGCTGCTGCTGCAACTGTTGGTTTTTCATGACATTATACATGGGGATTTGGTTCTGTGGTGCATGGGATAACTGAGATTCTACAGAGTGTTGAGCAGAACTTCCTACAGACATAGATGGATCCAAACTAATGGTACCCAAAGGTGCTTGTATGCTTGTAATTGGGGGCTGGAAAACCTGATTTTCAGTTGACTGATAGGGATCAGCAAGCTCAGTAATGTTGCTTTGGAGATATGGTACAGACTGAGATGAAATCAATGGTGGACTCACAGTCTTTTGATTTTCAATACCTAATCCTTGAAATGAGTTAGTCAAAGAATTAAAATTACGTTGTTCAACTTGTGTTTTATCTTCTGCGCATTTAGAGCTTTCGCCCACAGTAGTGCTTATTGAATGGGTGAAAGAATCCGAAGCTTTGTTCATATCAAATAAGCTTGAGTTATTAGAATCCCCTCCATTTCCAAACAATACAGATGCTGTTGAGGGAGCGACAGGTTTTGCATCAAATGACCCAAAAGCCTCTCCATCACTTGGGCTACCAAACAATTCCTTCACACGGCTAGAATCACTATTTTCAAGTTCATCAGCTTTCGCTTCTTCCATCAATGTTGTTTTTGCACCAACTACTTCATTTCCATTACTGCAACCATTCGATTTCTCACCTACAGCTTCAGACGTACCACCTAAAACTTCCAAGCCTTCCCTTGTACTACTCAGTATTTCTTGCTTTCTATCTTCTGAACACTCTGGGGTGCTGAAGTAAGAAGATGGAGCAGCCATGAGCAAAGTAGGCCCAACGGTTTCAACTTCGCCAAATGACACGTCCACACCAGCCATGCTATCTGGTGTTGGTGAGAGATCAAGACAGTCCTCTTCTTGCATCATAATGAATGGTTTCCAAAGGAACGCTTTCCTTTGAGAAAGAATCTGACACTTGTAAAGCAACAACAGGAACCTCGTAAAAAATAATAACGTGGCACGAGAAATCTCGTATGGAACCACCTTAACTGATTACGCCACCTTACTTGGCTACTTCGAGGTGGGAATTTCAGGGGTACCATAAAGACTCGGTTGAGCCCCCTCCTTCGAATAAGCCCCCCTTGAATAATCCCCCACCTATAAGATGGTTTCTGCTTGTGTTCAGTATAAATATAGGTCAAAAACAAAAGAAAATCAAAACATTCAGCTATTTATCTTTTTATTTGGGCTAATATTTGACCCAAACAACTGTCTTCACAACTTTCCTCTCCTTGATGCCATCTCTATCTACATTTAGCTTAAAGTGTTTCAGAGTATTTTTCTTATCTATTTTCTTGTAGAGAATATTTGATATTCCTTCGCTACTCGTAATGGGTTTTGAGCAACCTTCCACTAGGGCCTTATTGGAGTGTGCAAAAGATAATGCATTGTGTTTAGTAGACCCCAGGGCCTGTAGAGTTAATAAGCCCCCATCCTAATACGCCTCCCCTCGAGTAAGTCCCCACTCACAAAATCGCTTCTGACAAGTAAGCTCCCGGGGGCTTAATCGAGTCTTTACGATAATTGCTTTATCTATAATAGGTAGGTGAATTGATACATTGACGGTAAATTTAGCTTTGATTTTTCCTGGGTTGTTCCTGGGTTCAAAGCCCATCGCAGGCCATTGATGACGTCAGGAAAAGCAACCGGTCTGAAATTCTTGTGCCAGAACTAAAGTCCTCTTTGTTGGAAGGGAACCCTCTAAGCCCCATGAAATTGGGGGAAACAGAGGTAAAATCAAGAACAAGTGGTATCATTACACTGCTGTTGTGAGATAATGTAAAGTGCTAAATCATCTTCATGAAAGTTATGATTTACATTCATTTTAGCATGCAATGGTCAGCTGAAAAGTTTCTTTTATGGAAAAGATTGTTTACATTCATTGACGCTTTCTGCAGAGTGAGGCTGAACCAGAATGGAGGTCTGTACAATGCATCATGGGATAGGAACAATAGGATTCATTGGCGGGAAAGGATTCACAATTAGATACACAAGGCGCTAAATCTGGGTGGCGCAGAAACACGTTTTGTTTATGGGTAGCATAGAAACTTATTTATAAGAGCAATAGTATTTGCATTTTGTTCTATATCTGCTACAACTAGCTGACTTAGGAAACTTAGAAGACACTGACTAGCTTTCTCAATTACTCTCATGGGAATACTATGAATAGAAGCACCAAAAAGGCCCAGATTTGAACACTTGGAAAGAGCTTTCATTTTTCTCAATTATGGATGCTTTTGTTGTTAGAAAAAATGGTACGTATCATTTATGGTGCATGTAGAAGCTAGTGTGAGTTGCCAATTTACACTCGATTACGCCAAGTTAATTGACTTCCATTGCTATAGAGTAATATAGATAAAGCTTTGCCTTTTTACTTGCGCGAGGGTAAGTATTGGCTATGCTAATAAGTCTGCTTTACTGAAAATAGAATTTCACATTTTTTCTAGTGGATGTCTAAACTTTTGCCAGATGGGAAATATACATTGGAATGGAGATTTTTAGTCATTTTTAATGGAATGAGCTCTTGAGGTGTATTTGCTTATGGACAAATTATTGGGAGGGTTAAGTGGCCCCTTTGCCTCGCGTGTCTCTGCCACTGATTTACAGTAACAATGCTTTTTAGATCAGCAAAATGAAATCAAACAGGAAGCAGAGTTGAGTGTGAACAGTTCACCTACAACAGCAGAGCCACCATTGAAGAAAATGAAACATGGTATTTGTGCATAATTTGTTATTTAGTTGCTTTTAACCAGTTTTCTAAAACTCTTAATTTTTCAATCATTTCTACCATTTACGATTGAATACATCCTCCTATAGAATACATTAAGGAGGTATTTGTATTTACTTAATCAAGAGGCTTGTATATATAAACTTACATTTATACATACATTTGCATGTCTATCATTATTTTATATTCCTGCAAGAAATAAATGGCAATAGACATATAATTTCTTTGTATATCAGATTCTAATCTTTTTTCTATTATTGTGTTCTATATTAGTGCATCATTACTCTCCTTCCAAGATGGTTTGAAGTGCAAATTTTAGCCCCCTTGTCTCTGTGCTTTGTTATTTTGTCAAACCAACCCTTTGTTCCTCCTTGCTGTAATATCCCCTCTTGGTCTTGCAATGTTAATTCTAAAGACGCAGCAGTGAAGTGTTGTTTAAGTATTATTTTGTGAAGAGATGTTCCAGTTGTAGCAACTATATATTTGACTTACTAGGCCAATTTGTTAGAATTTATTTTAGATGCAGTTGTGGTCATTGCAGATGATGTTGAAAGAGATGGAGATGAATGTCCTGTGAGCAATGTAAACACTTCGAAAGATGCAGATACAAGTATTGAAAGTGTATCTTCTTTGACTCAATCAGATGGCAGCCCTGAGCCAAAAGCAGTCGAGGATTACAGTGATAGAAAGGTAGGTGTTAGTAATGTTACTCTTTGACACCAAATAGCAGGGAGTATGATAAGGAGAGGAGTTAATTGGGAGGTTTTAAATAGTTGGGGGTCAATGTTCAATAGAGAGTATGGGGACCCAAGCATTTCAAAGTTATTGCAATTAGTTGTTAGCATTGTGTAAATTTAAGGTAAGTAGTTTGTTTTGATTTCCAAAGTCGTTACTATTGATATTTGCATTCACAAAGTTAATGTTTTTTACATATGTATCATTTCTAAAACTTTGAAATCTATAGGCTAGTAAAATGGGGGGTTGGGTTTTTTCAAAATTTCTTAGTTGGGGTATTTAGTATGTTGCATTTGGTGTTGAAACTTTCAGAAATCTACAAATGGGGGCCCTACTATTCGGTGCTTAAAAGTATTTTATGTTGGAGTCTAGACCTTTTGCAGTTTTTTGCTTTATTTTAATAGTATTAAAGAAGTATACAAATTGATAACATTCTGTCTATTTTTATAGAGTTAATTGTGTCTATTGTAATTGATAATGGGTATTTTTTGTTCATTTTGCAGAGTTTTGTAGAAGTTGGCAATGCCTATTGCTATTGCTATTGTTGCTGTTTATTTTTAGGAGAAAACCAGCTCCCCAAAGGCAAAGCGACAGAGGCTTTCAAGTAAAGAGATAGAGGAAAGAAAGAAGGTAAAAGAAGAAGCAAAGCTGATTAGAGAGCAGAAAAAGCAAGAAAGGCTGAGGAAAGAACAAGAAAAAGAGGAGATGAAATTGAAGAAAGAAAAGGAACGACAGGCAAAGAAAGAACAACTTGAAAGAGAAAAGCAAGCAAAGAAGGAACAGTTAGAAAAAGAAAGGCAAGCAAAAAGGGAACAACTTGAAAAGGAGAAGATTGAAAAACAAATTAGAAAGGAGAAATTGGAAAAGGAAAGAATGGAAAAGCAGAAAAAGAAAGAAGAAATAAATATGTAAGTTGAAGTTGGTATTAATTAAAGTACTAAGACAATATTGTTTTGATGTGAACCTTTGCAGTGGATGTTTATTTTCCCAAAGTAAATGTCAAATTAATCATATCAGATATATTTAATTTGTTTGTTGTTTAAACCTATAATGGCTTTTTGCCAGTATGAACCATATGGGCAAGGTGGCATAGTGGTTAGAGAGCATGCCTCCTGGGCATAAGGTCTATGGTTTAAGTCTGACTTGATGCCCTAATTGAATGCGCCCTCGCCAGTACAAAAGTACGTGGGACTACCTTCACCTTTTTAAGTATGAACCATGCATTTTGATGCCTCATGAAGTTGAAAGTAGAAGTAGCATTTGTCAGTTTATTCACCTCTATTCTCATTGCTTGTTTCATAATTAGGCCTCTGTTCTATTTATGTTAGATTTCTCCCAAGTATCAATGCACTCTCCTCAATAGTGATTGATTGCCATAATTGTTAGTGGCTACCTAATGTCCATAGGTTTCTAGATATAAGTTGTATCTCAAGGAATGTTTATGTATGGGAGTGTATCCAATCAGGAGCAGAAAGGGTAGTTGTCTCTCTGTTGATATCAAAAGTGGTGCTTGTAATTCCTTGTATCTCATATATTTTCTTCCAAATTTGTATATGAATCTTTTTACAGTTGAGTGATTAGAGTGTGCTCATCAAAGGTTTTTTGCCCCTTCTTGTAGTTATTAGTCCTTGTAGGTGCCAGCAACCGAATATTGCCCTGCTGTTCATCCAGTGTTGCTGGAGAACAGGTAGCAATCCTTGGAAAATCACAGTTGTGAAGAGCAGAGCCTTATGATGTTTCTCATAGTGTAGATGACCAAAATTTGTTCCACCACTGTTTTCTCATTGTATGAATTGCATATAGTTCAGTTTTTTTTGCCTTCCCAAGCAAGTGGGAAAGTGTGTTTGGAAGTGTTGCCGTGTAGCTTTGAGACCAATTAGACATTACTAACAGCAGGTGTCTTTCTAAGGCCTGAGGTACAAGTAGTGAAAGATGACCTCCCTCTGCAAGGAAAGCAAGAGGAAAATAGAGCCCTTGTGTATCAGCATTGCAAAATTACTCCTGGCCTTTATTTATGAGTCCCCCAAGTTCTTGAGGCTCTGGGGCTTATGAGGCCTTAGATCTCCAGCTCCTGGGGGGAGATTGCCCCCTTTTGTGCCTTTTTGGAGGCTACAAGGCCTAGCAGTAATGCAATTTGCTCATACCAACATGGATCAGGTTTGATGCCCACATGTGGCCATTAGTGACCTCAACCAAGTTTTCAAGGAACGTAACCAAGTTACATGAAAGCAGGCACTTTGCCTGAGTCTTTGAAAAGTGGGGGTCACATACTCCCTGTTCCCCCAGTTTCTATGTCCATGGGCACCTCCGTGCCCCATGAAAGAGGAAAGTAGAGATAAAATCAAGAATAACTGTAGGTGTTTCAGTGCATTTCAAAGGAATCATCACCTTTTTGTGACCTTATGCAGAGCTTTTGATAATGTCTAGGGTAAGCAGCTGATTATAAATAGTAGAGGACTGTGTCCAATGCAGGACCACCCATAGTGTTTAATTGTTTACGTCATTTCCACTTAATCATTTTACATTGTTACTTAATAAAATTAGATGAACTTCTTTGCTTTGTATTTTAATTTGATTTTTTAGTAACGTTCGTTATTTATTTCAGTTGTTTAGTATTTTTTCGTTTATACATTTTTAGCGGAAGGCCTCTTGAAAATCAGGTAAAACTGACGAGGAACCCTCCTTGAAAAGTTAAAATATAAATCTAAATCAAATGAAAAATTATTAAAGTAGACAGCAGTTTAGGCAGAAATAGATACCGATAAATCACCAGTAGCAACTTTCTATTGAAAGCTCTGATTGTCGATCTATTGTTTGTGAGTCACCCCCCCCCAACCATGAAAATTTGCCATTTCGCAGGGCAAAAGCGGGAGTGCATTTGACTTTTGTAGGGCAACTTCCTTGGCCCACGACCATTTGATCATCTACTGTTACTAAAAAAATAGGCCACAGACAAAGCTTTCGCAGGACAAGCCTCTTACACTCACCTTGAAAATATTCCATGGTGAAGTAGATGACCAGACTCTACATTTTTCAATGCACTTTATATTTCCATTCTAATGTTTGCTTTCTTAGAGCTAAAGAGGAAGAAAGAAAAAAGAAAGAGGAAGAAAGGAAACAGAAAGAAGAAGAGAAGAAACTAAAAGAGGAAGAAAAGCGAAAGAAAGAGGAGGAAAAGCGAGTAAAAGAAGAAGAAGAGGTTTGTTCTGATAAGATTTCATTGTATTGTAACTGTCTTTTACTAACAGTCTTATCTTTGAAGTTTTATGTATCTTTCTAGAATCAGTAATTGCTAATCATTTTTGTCTTAGTTGATTATTTTGTTCAATCACTGGCGCTTCTTGCCAAGTTATTGACCAGATCCCGTGTGTTATAACTCAAATTGTACTTCTCTAGTTTCATACCTGCCTACTTAAGGTGATTTTATCAAAACCGTAGTTGTCAACACACATAAAACACTAGAAAAATAGAACATCAGAAAATAATTTATTTTGTCTTTCTTTAGCAACGCAAGAAGGATAGAGCAAAGGAATCTTTTAAGAGCTTTTTCATAAAGAAATCGCCTCCAAAGGTCAGTAAAATATTTGAGAGTATATCATTATCTTTCTCTTACTCTTCCATGTTCTTGTTGCTTCACATTCCTTTAGTATGGCTGAGTATTGCTGTTTAACTGTATTTGCAAATGCTTGCAAGCAACAGCAAGAAGTAGCTCACACAGGGTTCATGTTACCTCTTACTCTTACTCTTGTAGGAGAAAGAGGATTAATTATTAGTGTCGCTAATTTGCACTTCAAAAGCATCTTGCAGCTGAAAATGAAGTCCAGTTACAGTCCATGCCCGGAAGAAATTGGTGCGCGAGCGTCAGTTCGCACGTGCACCCTCGCTTGCACGAGTGATTGCTCTTACTTATTTGGATTTGCACGTGTGATCCAAGATTTGCGTATCCGCAAAAGAGAGTTTCTTGTTCCTGAAACGTGTCGAATATTTCATTTAGGATAAAACAGGATATAGCAGAGCTATGAAAGCAAAAAGTGACAGTCACTCGTGTTGCAGTTGCAACAACGTAGTTCCTATTTGGCATGTGCAATTGTACGGTTAATAGTGATGTTGGCATGGGCGATATTCCCATCGTATGGGGGATTTTGCACGTTTATGGACACGCGCACGTGCGATCACACGTGTCTCCGGGCATGGACTGCAGTTATATGTGCCCCAGGGTCTTTTTTAATGTACAAACTCGGGGGCAAATGCCCCATAGTTCTCAAGTTTGCCCTCCTAGTAAATGGAGTTTTGCCCCCAGAAATTCTCCCTTTTTACCACAAGCTTTACAGTAGAACCAAAGAAATCGCTTTTTGCTAAATCAACCATGTTTCAAATTGTGATGGTAAGTGGTAATTATGAAATATGGGAATGTCTTCTAAGCGATTTTGAAGGATGCCTCTTATATAAAAAAGATGCAGCAGAAGTTTCTAAGGTCTTTATCGCTAATTGCAAGCATGATATTGGGAGATGCATTTTAAGCAAAAACAGAAAATACTGAATCTAAAATTTTTCTGGGGGCACTGCCCCCAGACCCCCTTTCTTTCACATTTTACAGCAACCAGAGACATTATTAAACTACTTGCAACTAGAGCTAATAAGTGGTCTTTGCTTAGACTCTGATTCAAACGCATTTGCTTTTATGACGCAATTTCATTTCCAAGTAGAAAATGAGATAGATTCTTTTAAAAACATCTTTGAAGGGTTTTTGCACCTGAAAGTGCTTCAAATCCTCAAACTTTTTCTTTGATTTTTGCACTAGCATATCCCTTTTTCTAGGGTTTGCCCCCTAGTAAATTTTTCTTTATAAAGGCTATGGTGTGCCCCGTGATTTTTTTATCCCCATGCATTCTACTTTTGTACGTAGTAGGGTGCTTGCTAGAGAGGACACTTGGGTCATCGGCATTTGAGATGGGGTGGCTGGTTCCTTTCTATACCACCTTTATCTCCCCAGTGTTGCCACCAGGTACCCTTTCGCTGAGCTGAGCTTCGAGAGTGGACAGTGGGCATTCATAGAGCTAGGGATCCAGTGTGGCTCGAACCGTCGCCATTCTGCACAATAGCGCTCTCTCCTCTAGACTATCCAGCTCCTTTTCTCGCCCTACTGGTAGTAAACAGATGAATTTTTCGTTATAGAAAGCTGTAAGTGTGGATGAGAAATGTCAGTTATTTGCACCATTTGAAGTTAAGCCAAATATGAAAATGGCCCCAGTTGTACGTCGAAGTCCCTTGCATGATTATGCATTATTTTATGAAGAAATTGAAAAGCAGGTAAGATAGTCTTTAATTTCAATGTTTGTTTGTGACCGATCCAAATAGTTACGCACCTCCTCAGCTCATGACAGTCAGGGGCGGAGCCAGAGCCGGACTTCTTTGGGGGCCATTATTGAGGCCCCTGGGGGTCTGTTCCAATGCCCAAAAGTATTTTTTGAATATTCCCTTTAAAAGATTTCAAATTGTTCCCTAGAATTCACTTTGATCCCTAGTTCCCTTGAAAAATTTGCTCATGTTCCCATTAATAAAAACGGCAAGTTCCATTGTTCCCCCAGAACCCCAGGAGATGCCCTTTCTATTGTCTTTTTCTTAACACTATTGTTTGGTATTGGAAGTATTGTGTAGGTTTGCAATCATTTTTTCACAATCATTTCTTGCAAATGTTATTAACAATGTTAATTTTGTTTTGCAATTCAACCACACACCCACATGGAGTCACGTGGTCCTTCGCAGTTTCCAAGACTAATTTGCAGATTATATCCGCGTTCAGCGGACATTTAAAGCAGCTTAGTCTTCCATTATATAAATTGAATGGCCACACATGAAAAACTTTGAATTTTGAACTGACTGTGCTCATGTTGTGTGTTGAGGTAGTTTCAGTAGTTATGGTGCCGTTTCATAACAACGTGTCCAAGCAATTGGAAGATAAAAGGATTGTTGAAAGTTTTGCATTGAAATACTACGGCAATATGGTTGACCACACAAAGCTTCAATTTGATAAACATAGTGTTCTTAAGGCTGATTTCCATTCACCGGTTTCTGGCGCGCGCGACTTTTTCCGATTGATCCTGGCTCTAGGCATGCGTACTTACAACAAAAAGCACGTGAATATGATCGCGCGATCGCCAGAAAAAGTGAAGTTTGTTCAGCTTTTTTGAGAGATCGCCAGTAGTAGCCAATCAAAAGAATAGAAGTTTCAGAAAGTGACAAATTGCACAATGGCGTCGTAGCTGCGGACTAGTCTGGCTGGGACTAATGTGGTTTGAAGTTCGCTTTGCACATAAACAATATCATATGCATAGTGATCAAGGAATATAGGTAGGTGGGAAATTATCAGAGAAATTAGTTTCTGCCATCTACTTTAAGAAAAATTAGGATATTTGAGAAGCAAAAGCCACTAGCCACTCTGACAATAATAGCTGTCATTTTAGCTTTAAGAGCAAGCAGGGAGTATGTTTTGCCCCCTTGAAAAAACATTCTTATTATGCAGCAAATGACTGCATTTCAAAGCCCTCATTTTGCGTAGGTGTAGCTGAAGTGTAATTTGATATTCACCATGTGTTTGCAAAATGTCGATCGCAAAAAGTCGCGCGCGCGCCAGAAATTGATGCATGGAAATCAGCCTTTAGTCCCTATATTGAAAAACATAGATATAACCCTACCTATCGCATTTATATATGAGCTACTTTTGGAACATCAATGAACGGGATCGATTAGCGAATAGGCCTCGAATTTTTTGCGCAGTGGATGAAAACAAACCATTACTAATGAACTATTGCAAATTGCATTTTTGATTTGTGTACGGAGGAATAAACAATAGGGGATTAACAAGTATATTTTTATATATTGGTGAGCCGCGTACTTCTCGTTCAAGTTGACACTGATTCAGCAGTCCATGCCCAGAGACACGTGCGATCGCACTTGCGCATGTCCACGCACGTGTCAGATCCCCAGTATGAGTGAAAAATCGCCCGTTTCAACATGTGAAATAGGAACTTCGTTGTCGCAACTGTATCACTAGTGACTGTCACCTTTTGTTTCATAGCTCTGCTTTATCCTATTTTATCCACAATGAGACTTTTGACATGCTTCAGCAACAAGAAAATCTCTATTTCGGATACACAACCTTGACTAATTTCTTCTGGACATGGACTACTCTGATGATGAGATAGCATCGAACCTTCGCTCAATTCAGTTATCTAAATAGTCTGTGGGTACTACAGAACTTCACCACAGCACGAAAAAGCGGCAGTCTTTTGACGTACATAAAAGCTTTTTTCGTCCGACACTCGTCAGAGTATGAAAACGTCGGATAGTGACCTATAGGTTTACTGAAATATATATCCAGACGCTCATCTGCATATATATTTCGGTTAACCTTCAGGTCACTATCTGACGTTTCCATACTCTGATGAGTGTCGGACGAAAAAAAGCTGTCAAGTATGTCAAAAGAATGTTGCCACTGTTTCGTGCTGTGGTAAAATTCAGTTATCATCTATCACGCTGTAAAATCCCGAATATAAGCCCCCACCGAAAGTAAACCCTCAAATATAAACCCCCTGTAAACTAACTCAAACATTCTTCTGAATAGAATTTCAGGGCTTTCATTTGGGATTCTGTGTGTATAGTTAGGATAACGAATGAACATGGAAAGAGCATATACAGAGACTCTGTATTTATTTAGGCCCACTAAAAAGTGCTCCTGAACCTGTATAAACCCAGGGCTTATATTTTGGATTTTACGGTACATTACGGTATATTTTTCGGTATATTTTACGGTTTATTACTATGGTAAAGTTTTAGTTTGAAAAACATGTCATATATCATGCGTCAATGTAGGACTGTGATTTGTTCATTCAACTCTTCATTGAATGGAAATTTGGTACCTTGCTGAATCCTCTTGTAGTAATCTTTTCAGCGATCATTAACAAAGAACATTTACCCTCCTTTGTTTAGGAGTCTTCAGAGTTGTACCTTAGTGAATTGCAGAAGAAGAACTCGAAAGAAAAAATAGAGTTTGTGACGGGAAGAGTTTTGAGGGCGAAAGAGGTAGTAAATAATAGCAGCAAAACTAGGACAGATGACGATATTGTACTTTTGGACAATGAAAAGGAAACTGAAAAAGAGAACAATACTATGCATGTTAAATTATTGCAATTTAGTGAAAATTATCGACCACCGTATTATGGTACTTGGCGAAAGAGCAGTAAGTTTGTTTCACCAAGGAATCCTTTCAAGAAGGATGAGGTAAACTTTCCACTTTTCTTGGCTGTGCTTGTATTATGCCTACTTCACAAATCCTTTGTGGTCCACGTAGTTCATGTAGCCACCATCAATTCAGAAGCTTTATACCCATCAGTGTGAAGTGTCATTCCTCATTGAAACTTTGCTGAAATATTTGATAAACTTTATTCAACATTTCTAGCACTATCAGATTTCTGTATTCAAGAGTTGGTACTATGAAATTTCCAGTGATGGGCTGACTCTTCAATCAAGAGAACGTAGAGATGGTTAGCAGGATAGTAAATTTGATGACATAACTCCAGAAATGTGTGTATTGTCTTTCGACTGGGGAAAAGCATACGCTGATAGAGCGTTATCTCCCCCCAAGCCTCCCCAGCTGCCTATTTGGGAACACCCCTAATGTGTTCCCAAAAGCCTAGAACGCAACATTCCATTATCATATTCCTTCACATGCTTCATCATTTTGCGACTGATATGGCATTTATTTCGAATTTTCATGTTTCATAACAAATCTCCTTGTGTCAGAACTTATTGAATTACGACGTGGATAGTGATGAAGAATGGGAAGAAGAGGAACCTGGAGAGAGTTTGTCAGGACCGGAGGTACCTGTTTGATTAGTTACATGGCTTGCCCTTCCTTTTGAGCCTTGACTTTAGCTAACATTTTCGTAATGTTTGGATAGGGTATGAAGTGTTATAAGAACTTTGCATGCAAGTATGTAGCCGCGTGCAATCAGGAGTCCCTTCCTTGCAAATGTCTTTTTAGATGAAAAATTTGGGTGAAGGGCTAGTATTTCTGTAGATGACCAGTGATAGGAGTATTTACGTCTTTGCCATCCAAACACCGTATTTTCTTGGATAGAAGCCGGTCTCAAATAAAAGTCGCAGTTTTTGATAGAAAAAATAGTAAAATTCACCCTCAAATAGAAGTCGCGTTTAGGGACAATAATGGAGTAGCCGCCCTCAACACTTTCTTTTGCCAGTTTCTGTCATTGCGATAACACCAAAAATTTTCAAAAACTAACAAATTTCAATTTCAAATACTCTCCGCATTTGTAAGCAAATTTGAATACAATTTAGTGGGTTAGCGAATGCACTGCTATGGCTGAAAAAGTGAATTAAAGCCGCCCTCAAATACACGCTGCGCTCAAATAGAAGCCTCAATGTACAAAAGACTACTAGGTGCAGCTTTTATTTGAGAAAATAGGGTAATGACTTATTCTGTTTGTTTTCATATTAGAACGAAGATGAGGATGAAGACGACGATGAGAATGATGAAGAAAACGATGGTTTTTTTGTCCCTCATGGTTATCTTTCAGATGATGAAGGTGTTCTTGATTCAGATGGTGAAAAGCAAGAAGAAAAAGTTGATATTCGAGTATTTATTTTAAGCAATTATTTATGTGCTATTTTGCCTTTCTTTCCAGTTTATAAATTGCTTAAAAACTTAGAATATGTTACTTTACATTCTGCAAATCTCCTGGCTGAGTAAGTTTCTGTTTGTGAGTTGTAGTGAGTTTTGGTAAGGTTGAGTGAGATATGATGAGATTTTGTAAATAGAAATTTGTGAAATTTCATAACAGTTATTGAAGTTTGATATTGAAATCTTTTTCTCTTTAATGTGATTTTCATTTTTAGGACAAGAAACTTGATAAAACTGAAGGCTTTCCATTTGATGAGAAACAAAAATTTAAGCAGCTTCGTGCAACTTGCTTTGGGCCTGCATGGTTTAATTCAACCAGAAATGTTCCTGATTCTTTAGCAATTTACAGTATTATCCCGCTGTCAGTTTGCCCAATAGATATTTTCTCTGTCAAGGACAGAATGAGCAGAGACAGTTCAAGAGAAGAATCACCCAAAAATATAACACCTTCACGCTCTGGTTGTAATATTCCATTAAAAGTTCCTGAGGAAGGTATGTCTTCTCTTTACAGACTTTCTCTTTCTTCCTTCTGTGTGTATGAAAATAGTGTTCTCAGGAACATAGACTGACAGATATTTTGAGGGGTGAATGATTCAAAATTTCCTATTGACTAAAGTCAGCTACATGGAATTCTGCATTTTATGTATTGAAAGTTTATAATCTCAAGCCATAATTTAGATAACATTTTTTTCAGCAATGCCACTGTTGGTCAATTTTGTGCATAAAAACCATTTAGGCTTGAGTAAGCTTGTCATAAAATTTCTGGCCATGTGGAACAAAGATGGGAGTGACACAAGTAACCACGACACAGTGACTCATGCTAAAATATCAAAGAGACAGCTTGAAAGAAAAATTCTTGAGATTGCTAAAAGAGATTCAATAGGAGAAAATGGAAAAACTTGTTACTCTGTTCATCCACATATACTTGAAAATTATAAAAATGAACTGGATCTCATTAACAATAGGATTTCCAATGCAGAAAATGGTCAAGATGTCTCTATGGGAAATGTGTCTAATGTACACAACAATAAGTCTCTGTGTGATGATAAAAAAATGCTGGTAGATAGTCCTATTTGTGGAAAGGAAAATTCCCTTTCTGATGATATAGAAAAGATGGAGGCAACAGGAGTGTCTGTGGATGGGAATAATACATTGTTGCAAATGAAAAACAGTAGTTCACAAGAGATGGACAAGTCAACAAAAACTCAAAAGGAAGATATAAACAAACATCAAATGCAAAGGGAAGTTATCACAATTTAATATAGAATAATAATCTATTACAATTATACATAGACCTGTTGTTTCTAGACTACCCAAACCAAGTCAAGAACATCATTTTTTCTGCATTTCCTATTTTAGCAAAGCAATCTTGCAGGCTATAAAGTAAAAATAATTCTTTTGTAAAGTATTTGTCTATTAATATGTAATGCCATATTTGATTTTAAGACAAGGATTGTAAAAATTTTTTTGTGCTTGTTTTTTTAGTTTAAAATTAAGGGTGATTTTTTCTGTTGCTTTTCCTTATGTAAAAATGGTTTTGAAATGTGTGATGAATCAAAACCACATAACTCATAACCAGGGTTGTGTAAGAGGGGGGCCCAGGTCTCAGCTCCTTTCTACTTCTCAGAAGGGGACTCAGCCTCTTCTTCTGGTAGTTTTTGAATAGCAGGGGTAGGCCTTTTCATGGTTCTCACATCTACATCATTGACCTAATCTGCCATTTTCTATCTAGAAAGGGGATGTCTATATATCCAACAAGGGCATTTTCCTAAGATTTATAGAGGTGAAGGCCCCTGAATCCCATTCTGAGCCCCGCTTCCACTTAAGCTAGGTCTAAAATCCTGCTCATAACCCCACACTTGCCTCAGTTGGCCAAGTTCTGGGTACTTCTTACTTTTGCTTATTGTACTGCATTGGTTGGGGTAGTCTACAATTTGACATTGCTTCTAATAATGGACAAATATCTAGTAATCAGTGTAAATTATTTCATTTTGCTTCAATAGACTTATTTTGGATGCTTTTTAGCCTTTTTATCCAAATGCTTTTTCTGTAAAATGATGTTAATGAAAATATATATGGCATTCCATATTGAAATTCTAAGCATACAATCAATTTTGAATTTTGGAGTCTATTGGTAACAAAAGTAACTTGTCTTAAAATACGAATTACTTCATAGTGTTAACCTTGCATTTGATAGGAAAAAATTGAATTTTTTACAGGCTAGTAGATTTCTCATCACACGGAGTCCTAAACAAAATATAGTTTGTTACATAAAAATACATGTTTACTCATTTACTTCACATCGCTAGATCTCAAAATGATTATATCTTTCCTATGTACATTCCTTCCTTCATTTTTTGCTGCTGGCACACAATATTTGTGCATCCTTTCATATGAAAAAGATCAGGTGCACAAACAATTCAGTCAAAGTAGTATGCAAATACAAAAGGGCTTTAAAAGTATTTGTCTGTTGCTATGCACTAGATTGGGCTTAGATGCAAACAAGCACTAGTAAATCCATGTATTGCAAATGTAGACTTCATCTTTTTTGAGATCAGATCATATGTGGAGATTGGGTGAGAATGTGGTCAAGATGCCCCTCACAATGTCCAGAAATGCAATTTTTGCTTCTCAGAAGTTTAGCAAGCCCTTTGAAGGAGCTCACCCTTGCCTTCAGTCGGCGGGACTGTTGTTGTAAGGTTTTTATTTTCCTTTGTAGCTTGCAAACTTTGCTGCGGCTCTTCTCTAATTGTTTTTTCAATTCTATTGCTGATGGTAAGCAATATCCTGCATGGTCATGCATCAATTTCTGGTTTTTAATTGGTAAAAATTTCTGTTTCCTAGAATTTTGTGGTAGAGCTTCAAGTATATCACACACTTCAACTCTTGACAGAATAAGGTTTTGATGTATTGAGTTAAAATCTGCTTCATCTTCAGAATTTTGTGTCAAAACTTCAAATGAATCATCCTCTAACTCAGCTTGTGATGAATATAGTCTCTGCCATTTAGAGAAAGATGTCTGATACTTTGAACCTTGTGGCAATACTTCAGTTGTATCATCATTTGACTCCACTTCTGACTGCAATTCTTTTGCTTCCATGCTCTGCAAATAAAGATTGAAATAAAACACTGCAATGTTTTGTGCCTTTACTTAAAGCATAATAATATATTAAGTACCTTTGACAATTGTCTGTTGTATGGTATTCTTGACAAGTTACTTTCTTCCATGTATTGGCAAAGAAAGGTTTGGTTCACAAAATGAATCATAGTGGCACAAAACAAAGTGGCACAAAACCTGACACGAATAAAGCATTTAAAACAAATCTAATTCCAATAATACTTTGCCTAAATTATTGCAATGGGAAATGCACAGCCTTTCCTATATTGAAAAGCAAACATATACATCTGACAGCACTGATGACAACCACATAGCTTGGAGTATTGTTTCAGAAAGGAGAGCACCAGCCATTACCCTCACCTTGGGGGCAAGACTCTTATACAAGAAATAGGATCCTAGCAGGTTAATAATCTTGTAGGGGCTACATCTTGTCAATCTTGAAATTAAAAGGGGAATTGCCTCTGCATCAACCTACAGCTACGTACCTGATTGATGACCAATTGAGAACAAGAAACACTAAAAATCAGCAAAACACTAGTGAAAAATTACACTCTGTAAACTAAATTGTATAAATAAGGATCAAATTATTCACAAATCACCTTCTTCAGATCCTGTGGGAGCATTTTAAAGCGCAATGGAGCAGCATTTTCTCTCAATCTAACTGACTGTCCAGTTCGATCCATATGTTTTTCAAAGAAGTGGTCAGAGCATACACGAGAATATTTTGATGGGATCCAGTCTTCACGATTTATCAGAAATAACCACCGCTTTCTTCTCTCTGGATCTGATGGAATACTATAAAATTTATACTTTAGATAAAACAATGCTATTAGTGCCTGAAGAATGCACCAATACCAAGCAAGAAAACCTAAACCAGAAGGTATCACAATGAGTTTTTTTTATCTCTAGAAATAGAATCAGATCAGGGATGCTGGAGCATGGGGGGCAAATCGGGGGAAAGTGCCCCTCCTACCCTCAAAGGGTGGGTGCAGAAGTGCCCTTCTTATGCTGTCTTCCTATACAATTTTTTTCATATTTGCTTCCAATATTTATTCTTCTTTCAGGCTTGACCTCCTATCTGTAGGAATTCATCACCTGTTATGAAGTGCAACAATGGTTGGAAGTATGTATTTGTGAAAAGTGACCCTTCAGTTCAAATGCTAATGTCATTATGATTTCCTAATCTTTGCAAGTGCCCTTCTCCAAACTTCTGCCCCCTTTGCTCTACTGTCGCTTCAGTCTCCTTGAATCAGACACTTATTGGACAATCATCAGTTAACTATCAGAGGGGTTACCAATTCAGAAAGACAATATTTTGTGTCTCCCTGGCAAACAACTTTTTGATGACACTGTTCTGCAAACAACATTTCCAGGCAATTGTACTGATACTCTTAAAGGTAAATATGTGGGCAAAAAGATCTTTCTCCTAACAATCCCTTTGTAAATTTCTGTACTCCTTGATAACTTCCTAATGTTTAAACTTAATGAAGTATTGGAATATGCTTCCTGGGTAGGTTACAGGGCATTTTTAAAGGATGTTTCACTGGTGGGGTATTTGAGAAAAGGGCACTTCAGAAAAATGCAGAATCTACAGATCAGAAGGCTATAAAAAGTACCCTTAAAATTTTGCTATAGACTGTAAAACGAACAATTCATGTAAGTATACAGATATTTAAAATAAGGCAGAAAAAAACTCGCTGAATCAGAAGGGCATTTAATTGGTTGGAAAAGCATGGTCTACTGTTGGGACAATGAAAGGGGCTGGTGGGGAATCTCCCTACCACTTCGTATGTTAGAAAATTCCCTGGTAGGTTAGGTGCAGTAGCTGCACCACAAGGTGGTCATGTCCTACCAGTTCTCTTCAAGAGCACATGTAGCAAAAGTTAGTGCATCTCATCGCACCACTCTAAACCAGTTGCTACATTTGTCATCATTAAGTTATATTTTGGACAGTGCTCTTCTTAGTATGATCTTACTGTAATAACTTTTTAATGGAATTAACATTACCTGTGGTAGGTCCTTGGTAGTCGCCTTTTCTTTGCCGTATCCTCGTCACTGCTCCCCTCACTGTCACTCCTTAATCCCTTTTTCCATCTTTTTCTGCAACCAAGGGCGCAACATTGTGTCCCGCTTGTTTTACCCATACTCAGCTGAGGTTGCTTGTACGAGAAAAGGGTCATACAAATATGGCGTTCATTAGAAGTCAACGTGCTTCAGAAATCAACTTTCGATGCCATGCAACAAGAATTGCTCGATCCAGTCCTTTCTTGAGACGATGTGACCGAATCTCCTTCCCAGTTCCTCTTACCATGGGTTTTCGTGGGTTGCGATGATTGGCTGTAAGTGAACAAAGCTTAAAATATTGGCGGTCCACGTGGGTGCTATTAAAACGTGTGGCATCAAAGCAAGCGTTTTTACCGTGCACTTTTCTGAGGTAACACGTCGACTGCGAAGCTTCAGCAATGAACTTAGTAGCTACTTTGTGCTTTATTTCTCTGTGCCTAGCGGCAATTCACTCCACAAATGCAGAAGGGGTCGAGGCCTTAGTCACAAAGAAAGTTTTCTTTGATATTTCCATTGGTGGTAAAAATGCTGGTCGTATTGTCATTGGCCTATTTGGGAAAGCAGTGCCAAAGACTGTGAAGAACTTCTATACTCTTTGTACACATGAGGTATTTGCCATTTAATGATCATTCCTCCATATAACTATTTAGCTTCTAGATATTAGTAGCCAATGGCATCGTTGATTACAATTTGTTTTTTTAGTTCATTACTTGTTTTGTCTCATTTGTTGTCTGATAGGCCTAGTTATTGCAAATTCACAAAATTGCATGAATTGCGATTGGTTACTTGCTGAATGTTGGGGATGCTTTTCTATTGTAGCTTTTGCTACACGATCCTTCAACATCGCCCAAAATCATTTTTCATACTTATTCCTACCAGTGATAATAGTCCTCTGTGTTTCGAATTTTTAGAAAGGATTTGGTTACAAAGGAAGCATTTTCCATAGAGTTATTAAGGATTTTATGATGCAAGGTACATATTTGTTTTGCAATCATTGAAGTCTCATTTGCTTAGCCATTTCTGGTAATTCTGTATTTATTGTACAATTATCACTGCATAATGATTGCAATAGTATTGTTACAATGGTTCCGCCCTGCCGTTACAATACCATAGCATGACTGCTAACCGAGTTTGTTTTGGAAATTATGTCGAACCCACTGAATTGAAGTGCTGTATGAATTTTTTGTACAATAAGACCAATTGATAAGAACAAGCTCCCAGTGATTTCAAGAGCTCTCACAAAGGATAATTGCTGTAAAGGCTAGGATCTCTACTCTATCTTTCATTTGTTCCTTTATGTATTTCACCCAAGTTTTCAAATGATATTGCAAATGTCATGAACTCTGTATGTTTTAGGTGGAGACTTTACCAACAGAGATGGCACAGGGGGTAGGTGTATTTTATTACTTTCATGTATCATGCTGCCAATATAGCTAAACAATAAGCATTGAATTTTTGAAACCAAAAGTTGTTACAGAATTTTCATAAATGTTCAGATACAAGAACAAATGTTTTTCATACAAACTTTCTCTTTGTTTTGCCCATGAAATATATTTATTATATTTCTTTTTAAAGGAAGAAGTATTTATGGTGAAAAGTTTCCTGATGAGAATTTTGATTTAAAGCACTATGGCTCAGGATGGTTGAGTATGGCAAATGCTGGCCAAGACACAAATGGTTCACAGTTCTTTATAACATTTACAAAGACCCCATGGCTTGATAGAAGACATGTTGTTTTTGGAAAGGTTCTTGAAGGAATGGTAAGATCAGATTTGCTATATGACAGAGCTTACCATCCCACTTAATACTTACCTGGGACTTAATACTTATCTGCGATGGTAATACTTACCATCCCGGATATGGGATCATTCACCAGTTATGTAATGCCTCTAGGGGGGAGGAAGGATACCTTGATTTCTTACGGTATTGCTTCAATTCAATTCAATTCAATTCAGGCCATGATTGTCCCTATTCTTACTTATGGGTCACTGTCACTCTATGGTTCAACTCCACCCCATATAAAGAGCAAAATCGAAAAAGTTGAGGATAGAGCCCAATAGATAATTGGCGATAGCGAAACAATACCAAAAGCTGAATCCATCAAAAGGAAGCAACTATGCACCTTCGTACACAAGTGTCTACATAATGACGATGTTTGTAGTGAATTTAAGGAGTACTACACGATACGAAAAACTACAGCAAATACAAGATGCAATGGAACGAAATTAGATATCCCTAAAATAAAGTTGGAAGCAGCGCGGAAATCGACCTATTA